>DWPT01007643.1:0-10674 GCA_018251895.1 Agathymus mariae mariae | reverse complement strand
ATATTAATTTTGTAGTACATAAGTGGTTGTTTCGTTTTATTTTTGTTTTCCACTCCTGGTCCCTAAGAATATATATATGCCATGCGTTGTACTTTCGCGTATATATAGTATAGGTAGTATATAGTATAGGTACCTAATGAGTGTACTTAGTCGCACGCGATGGTTAAATTTAATTTCTTGAATATTACTAAATTTGTCAGATACCTACCCGACGGAGCCGGGCGTCACATTTCTTGACGTGTCAAGCGGTCCCGCCCACTAAAATAATAATTGATTTGTCGAAGCGAATTGTTATAATCCTATGTCGGCCGCTAAATGTCGCACTAGACTAAAAATAATAAACAAAACTGAGGCTTCGTAATAAAAGTAAGCTAAGTTGATCGTTCTCGACGAAATAGCAAAAAATAATGTTTCCGCAAAACTACTTACGAGACTTGACCGGAACGAGGGACGAGCGTTTTCTGAGTACTGCGTGTGGGACCGACGAGTGAGCGCCTCCTGCGGGACGCGATCCTTCAACGAACTGGCTCTTTATTTTCCTTTTAATTTCTTTGTTTTTTATTTTTCATTGTTTAACCTTTAAACCGATAACCGATTCTAACAATAACTCATTACCAGTAAACAGAGTTGTCCGACTGGTCCGTGGGACGAGTTGACAAATATAATGTGAAATATTTGTGTAATACTCGAGAGTGACTACTGTTGTGTAACAAACAAACTGAACTCGTCTCCGCGACCGTTCTCCTAGTGTTCGATTCAATACGGGTGCAGTCTACAGATTCGCCGAATTATCTATGACAGAGATAAAACAATGGATCTGGCGATTTACTCGCCGAGTGTTCACTGGGTACCCAGTAGGTAGGTACTCATGAACAGAAGCGGTGGCCGGACGCATACTTTGAACGATGACCGATGGCTGATAATACTGATGTTCTGCGTGCCGACAATGGCGACCACCCGGGCGGGTCCTCCGTTAGTCCCGTCTAGTACGTGTGCTTTTGTCTAAATTTGTCAAATAAAGATTTCACTGTCTTCTAGTCGAACAATGGAGAGTTAACCGGCTTTAGCATTATTCTAATAAATTAAATCCATTTACCCACTTCGGACTAACCCAAAACTTTCCTCGAAGTCGTATCTATAGTCGGAGGTCATACTTGTGTAGGTAGGTATTAAAAGACAGAAGCCTTTTGATTCTAATGCATTCACGCGGCATCTACGAGTTGTCCAAGCTTCTGGGAAACCTAAAGATGCCGTGGGAGCGACGTCGAGTTATGTGGGATTTTTATCGCACGAAATCCCCTCGGTGGCCTTCCTCCGCGCTACATAAAATACTCAGGGATCTCCATAGCACCGCAACCAGAGTTATGTGAGTGCGGTGCCCCTATCTGCCTCTGCCCGAGAGTGATCAGATGTCCTGTCCCACATCGTTTCATCTTAACGACGGTACGCGGTCACCCATACCGTCGCCCTTCCCGGGGTCACTAGCCGGACGGTTCGAGCTTCCACTGTTGCCGCCCGCAACCCCGGAAGTCCCTTTTTAGTCGCCTCTTACAACAAGCAGAGCATACCGTAGCTCGTACTCTGATTCTGAGCTACAAGGACAACCCTGTCCGACCGAGATCGGTTGTATCTAAGCGATAGTTCATCTTCAGAAATGATACCGAGCGCCGGGTTCAAAATATTCAGTCAGCACTGCGGGAACTTATCGCGTCGGCGCCGACGCCTCCCCCGCGGCGGGTACATCGTGGTCAGGTGCGCTCTTCGTTCTGTATGTTTGTCGTGAATAAGCGCCATCGCAAGCATTCAACGCATCACTGAGCGTGATGATCTACACAAGTAATTACATATATGGTACATTAATAAGTGCATATTGTCCGTACTCCACCGCTCGCTGATTGAACCGAGCCGTCTTATCAGTAGATCCAACCCACTAAGTGATTCCTAGAAATACCAGGTAACTAACTCTAAGAATCTTTTATAACTTTAACGATACTAATGTGACACATGTAAAACTTGTAAACACATATACCAGTACCTCACGTGTACATGTTGGAAGCGTGGCTCGTTGTGAAACTCCTTTCATGACCAGTGCACGAACACGTCCTTGGAACACGGGAATACAATTAGATAAAACGCCGCGAACGTTGATGCTCCGGCGAAATGCTTATGACGCGTGCATTGAAATGTAAAATACGCTTAGACAACCTAAATGCATACATTGAAGTTACTTCAATGTAACCTGTCATATTTGGACTGGTACTGCCATATCTCATTTATCAGCATTGAACTCGATGGCAACACGCAAACAGGCTCATGGGTGACTTAGTTATGCTCGAAATCACTATGCAAAGCCTTCATGGGGGTTGCCAGCCTAACCGTCTTCTACCTATAGAGTATATTTTCGGGAGTGTACGCAGAATTTTAAATAATTCTCCCATCGCCGTTCCTCCATCCAACGGTGTCCATCCTTACGCAGTGAACTGCGTGCGTCGTCATTCATTGTTCGCACTGCACAGGACTGGAACAACTTGCCCGCATTTGTGTTCCCGGCTTGTAACAATGTGCGAACCTTCAGGAGGAGAGTGAATAGATTTCAACGGCTTTCAACATTGTATGCTATACAACACTCACTCGGATAAGCCGAGTGAGCGATGATCCATTTGTTAAATCTATATCTGTTATGTATTATTTAAAGGATATCGATTATTAAAATGAAATTTAATAACAGTGGGGTTAAACCGAAATTGAACTGAATCGAAGGTAACAACTGACCGCTACCGAGTACCTAGTACAACTATATTTAACACACATATCACACATATATTTCGATAATTCATTTTCATTGAAATTCATTGTAACAAATAAATATTGTCACCGAGCTCTCGTGTCCGTGGGAACTCTGCAGTTTTTTAGCAGTGAGTACTTAGTCATAGCCAGGTATACACGGTGAGACAATTGGGCCGTGTTACGTCACTGCTGCGAACCGCGGTAAGACGCATGAGTGGAATGCCTTTGTCTCTGCGCCTGCGTTTATGGTGATGCCCGGCGGCTGAGGGTTGATGTGGAATGTGTAATTTGTAACTCGTACAGCGTAAGCCAAAATGAATTTCATCTCGACGGAAGTAGCGGGTGAGGCGGCCGTTTCCATTCAACATCGCACAGGTGTCCACTTATGACTATGGATACTCTATTCTGCACAAGAAAAAAATATAGTTCCTTTCGAGCTCCTTCCTTGACTCCCACATCAGGTAGTTCCAGTCCGACTCGTCAAGACAATGCGTGTCAGGTACGTAGCTGTCAATGTCGGGGCCGTCACGGGTGATCGTTTTGACGCGGGGGAACGCGACCGAGAGGAATGCCGGACTCCTACCGGCTGCGAGCCCGCGGTGTCCCTCTGAGCGCCTTGTGTCGGGACCGCGGGTACGCTCTCGCATTCTTCGTCTCTGTGCGGGATGAATCTGTCTCGTCGTCGAGATACACACGGGTGATCTGTCCCAAGATATGGCAACCAACGTCGATAGTTGACCAGTACTGTTTACACTACTATTTACTCTACAGTAGGTACTGCCTACACTTTATTCATATTACGTATTCAAACGTTGGAGTCGCGCCAGGGATCTACAATTCATCATCTCATATTTTTGCAATCGTTTCGTTTATGCACACTTTGCCAATGGGCCACACTCCAAATCCATATTACATTTTCCTCGTCATGAAACTCGTCACAGGTGATCTCGTTCTCCTCCGGTGCAGGTGTAGCGGTACATACTACACGTGTCCTGTTGTACTTGACATTGTCATCTGTACGTGCGTACGTATGTATATATCAATGTATGTGTATTTTTATGGGATGCATATAAATTTGTAAGTATTTGTTAACATTGATGTTTAGGTTTCACGAATACGTTTGTTATGTAACTAATTACGTTCAACTATCATCAACATCGACGGTATGCACGTACGCACTTAGATAATAAAACTAACAGTTTTATCCGACCGACTGACGGACAACAATATGAAATATTGCACAGGACTTCCCAACACACACCGGCACTAGGGATGGCTTTAATTGAAATGGGATGGTACAGTGAGTGATTAATCCTTATTCGACTTGAACTTAGGGTTAAAAACTTAAAATTTAGTAACTTACGATCCTGCAAAGTTTAAAACATAAAAATACTGATTGTACACTTCTTAAGAATTCACTCTCTGACGGAGATGATTTGGGAAATTGTAATTTTTGAATCACAGTTTGTATGCCTCGTAGACATACGCGACCCATCGGCACACTTCATGTTGTGGTCACTTACTGTGTAGTAGTCACCACTAACGGAACATAAGACTCCTTTAACGAATAAATAAGAACACGTGAAATGTGAATATGAGTAAATTACTGTTACACATTATATAAGCAGGTTATTACGAGTCATGACGAAACATTTTAATAATCATTTTCTACGTCTGTGATCTCCCATGCAGTTACCTAATCGTACCTCAGCAGGTACATATAATGTGGAGACTCCTCGGCAACGCCACCCTGCCCCGGCGCACTACAATTAATAGCGCGACGGTCGGTGCTACGGCGTAGCTACAATTAACGTCCGATTGACTTATAGCGAGCGCTACCAATTAATTAGAGAGCGGCAGCGCCATAAACAAGCGGGCCGCTAATTCCATTAGCGGTCCGAGACCGCCCCCCGCCCTGCGCCGCCGACCGGCGTGCCGCCCCGCCCTACTTTATGGAAATTATTTTCTCCTGGCCCCACCCCCCGGCCGGCCGATGGCGGCCGCGCGCCCGCGCCGCAGTGCTGTGTGGCGCCTCGCGGGAGTGACACGTCCTACGTCGGTCGGTAGCCGTGCCGTGTGTGTGTTGTGTTCTGAACGACCCCAGTGAGTGTCCTTCCGCTCGGCCACTCTGCTGCGCTGTTACGCCGCTATTCTACAATCGCCGGTTCCATTGCTGGAGGATTAACAGTGAGTTCCGTTGTCTTTTTCGTTAGCCGGCGATCGATCCCGTTTCGTCGGCTGTGTTCCGTTGCAGGCTGAGTCGATAAATGCAAGGTATTAAACTTTTCGCGGGTTACTCAGTGCTCGTGGAGAGTGCGCGTGTATTGTCGACGTGACGCATGTGTTCGTTTCTCGATAAAGTCACATGTCACATTATATATTGCGTGGCGGTGCCGCTGGCGGCGAGACGCACGCACCACCGACCACTGCGGTCCACGCTAGTTGTTCATCAGATACGCATACTGCGACAGCAAGCCCTCCACACTTACTTTTTATAATATGTAGCGGTAACAAAGAGTACAATTTTATTTTCGTATCTTCAATGTACAATTTGTCGAGTCGGGTGCATTGCTCACGATATCTACAACGTCTAATACTGTGGAGCGAGCGTGCGTCACATCTGCCGACGAGCCGTTGATCGAATTATTTCTGAGTTAGCTTCTTTCTGTTTCTAAGTAACTCCGTAGAAGGTAAATGTGTTCAATGTATTTCCTTTCAGGATGATTATAACTAGGCCTAAGGGTGTATTGTGTATATCTATCTACCTACTAGTCCGCTGCGTACGGCCACTGGGTACTTCTATATTATTCAATAAGCAAATTTCTATCAAAGTATACGATAACATTCCAACACGTACACACACACACACACACACACACAAGTGAACAGATTGAATGGTACCTGAAAACATTCAGCTACATCGGGGGATTCGGCCGCCGGCACCGGTGACTATTAACAAAATAGCGACTTGTGCAGCAGGACCGTCAACATGGTTGTCCCGCGGTGCCTGGAGCTGTGGGCAAATTCACTTGCTAACGCATCGACAGGACGGACGTAGCAGGCGACTGGCCGTGCGCCCTCTGACGTTACAGGGAGCCGTGCGTTCTCGAGACTCTGTCGTTACACTGACGAGGACGTAGTTATCATTCACCCGCTATACCAAATCATAATATTATTGTTACACTGATATCCAGTCGAGTACTTCCTGTGTAAAATATCTTGTTTTTTCGTAGGTTTCGTAGGTTCTGATCGATCGGTCCCTTAACGAGACACCGACACTTAAATTGTGACTTAAACAAACGAATCAAGTGAGATTTATGACCAATAAAATAACATTTATCAATCAGTTTTAGGAGTTTGGATAAAAACAGTTAGTAACATCCCGATTAATACAACGCAACCTCTCGGATCGCGACGGCGGCGGGCGGTGGTAGGTGGTGGTAGGTGGTGGAGCCACGCGACGTTGTCACAAATGTATTGTTGATAACATATCGACATCCCTCTGGACGCGGAGTGACGCGTAACCTTTGTACTAGTAATTAGGTAGATTGCCTTTTGCCTATTTCACAATGTACGTAGGTAGAATGAGTTCGGATTGATCATCGGTGACTAGTCAATTAGGCCCGCAGTGTGAAAGCCAAGATAAGGACGCGGTGCAAGTGCTGGCGATTAATTATCCGATTAATTGGTCTCGTCCGCCTCCAGCCAGAGAAACCGTTCCGCTCAATTTGACGCGCGCATACCGTGCGGCGCGCGGAGTCTTGCGCGTTCTGTCTGTAACATTTGCGCTTACCCATTTAAAAGTAAATATTAATATCACTTTTAGACAATATCAAGAGAATACCATACAAAATCTCATAATAAACGTTTTTTTATTGATATATTTTTATAAACCTAATTTTCTGTGTCTACATCGAAAATAAAAAACAAGTACAGCTTTTTGTTACACACGGAACATACACAAATAAAAGGCTAACGCATTCAGTCGGAAGAAGTCGGCACGATCAATGATCAAAATGAACGGCCGCGTCCGGTGTCGTGGCCCTCTCAGTCCAGCGGACACCGCCGTCGTCTGCAGGTCGTCACTCCATCTGGTCGACGCGCGTCCTATGCTCAGTTAGCCAAGACGCGGTGGCTGTTTAAGGATCTTTCTTCCTCCAACGGTTATCGGTCCTTCGACCTGTGTAGCTAACTTCTTCGGGTGGTGAATTAGAACTACATATATTAACTCATAATTTTTTTATTTACGGACGGGTTGAAATGAAACACATTAAATATTAAGTGATGTATATTGCAATACATTAGTGACAACCGTAACCAAATCGGTTAAGACGTTTCTGTGAGTAGCGTGAACAACCGCACAGACAAACTAACAAAAATTCTAATTACTGCTGTTTTGGGTCCTATTGCGTTAATGACGGCCCCTAATAGTCGTTTTTCTCATATATCCTTAATGCACAGTTAGAATTTGATTATATTTATAGATAACTTTGATAGCGACCAACTCGTAACCTTTCCAGTTGCCCACTCATAAACCCACGGTTTCATAGGCATCTCAAATAATAGACTTGGTGTTCTACACTGCACATAGATAACAAATTAATTTTTTTATTTTTTATTTTAAATTGCTAAAACTAGGGTTACAAAGGAAGGAATTAATGCCCATTGGCATTCATGACTCTACCGGCCATATCAGTAATTTATCGAAACGTACTACATTCCCGGATACTTTAAACATGACTCTTAGCAGCCAACATCATCGCCATTGTTCGTTTGATTCCTGACAGCTGACGAGTATTGAACATGATATTGAGTGCTACATGTAGATATTTATCCATATTAAATGTGAAATTATGTTTTTATTATATTTTTGGAAACACGGTATGCCTATAATAGGGAACACTCATATTAAGGTTACATACCTCATACCTCACAGGATGTCGTTTAGTTGATTTAATTCAAAGATTTACTTTTGTTTCCTTAATTACCTACCGTGATGTATTAGATTATCATGAAGTTATACTATGTTGTAGTAATCTATACACATATATGTTGCAATAGAAGTATGAAGAACCAGCAAAAAAAATTATTTGCTTATCGCACATCTTTTAAACCAACGTATATATCTAACAATTACACTGTAAATTTGTAACGCGCGAAGAACCGGTTGCTGGTTCATGTTGTTAGTTCGAAGAGTCCTTGTGGTCGATGTGCTCGCATGACGTGCGCCGATCTCCGTGACGGATCGCTGCGCCTCGTGTGTACGATTGTCTCTTGGTCCACTACCGCGGCACGCCTGGCGTGGCTGGTCGCTGCCCACCGGCTACTCGCTGACCGTTTGATCAATCGTTATAACAGTGTCGAAAACTACGTATGCGCAATCCACCCAAAAAAAAATCGCGCTGCATTAATCGTCGTCGAACACCATTGACTTTGGGTTAAAATTACTTTTACACTTATTAAGATAATAATTTAAGTAATGTATGTGTAATTATACCTGTTTAGCCAAAAACAATATGACGAAGGAAGTATCGATACAAATATAAATATTTCGTGGTTTTTAGTAACGTATGTAGCAGTAGGTGTATATTCGTGCAGCACCTGTTCAAGTAATGAAAATTATTGTGACCGAGAGAACACATCTAGGAAGAAACGAAAACAGAGAGAAAGTAAAAATGAAAGGAAGAAACATATTCTCAATGTGTCGCTCAGCATAACATAATGTAAAACAAAAAAAAAATACATATAATTTTTGCACACTACCTAAAAAAAAATCTATAATAAGTACCAAAAAAAACAAAATACACGACGCTGACACTACGATTGCAAGCCTGTGGTACAATCGTCGAGACGACTCACCGTTAGAGCCAAGACAAGAAGTGACTAAGGTCACGAGTACGTACGTACATTAATACCACAGTTTATTGTTAACGTGACGAGTTGAACATTGTCTTGTTAAGGTGTTTTAAGATTCGCTTCTTTGGGTCCGTTCGTGCCGCTCTATTTAAAAAACCAAAAATATAAGCATGGACGCACTCAGTTGTGTTGTTATTCTAATGTTCGTCTTTATTAACACATGTTTTGTCGACAGTCGACAGCCCGCGGCGACACCTCGCCGCCGGTTACAGCCATATAAACGGCTCATTAAAATATTTCACTTAAATTACAAAACGTGAATTTATTCAAATGCATGAAAATGTTTATTTATTTATTTAAGCATTCCTTTATTACATAGTTTTTCAAATAACTTCAAAATTAATAACTACGTAGTTATTTCGGGCACTGTAACCGGTGACCTAGTCTCGTGCACCAGGCGACTGAGGTGTTAGGCACTCGACGACTAGCCTCACGTGACTGATAAATGTTTCATCTCGACTCTTGCTATGTCGGTCTCCAACGCGGGAGGCTCGAGTTCAAACCCTGTTACGCAGCACCAATTTTTCATTACGAGGCCCCGCGGCGTCACCGTCACCACTGGCCACTCGTATCTCACACTGACCACGGATCGCCGTGCTTTGGTGCAATGTACCTTCGTCGTTCACGTTAAATGTTTTATTGTAAAATTCATTCAGCGGCATCTTGAGCTCGATAGGTACGAGTCAGTAAGCCTGTCGACCCGTGTGTATTTGTATCTTTCTTGTTTAATTAACAACACATTATTATATTTCAACATTGAATAAGCGTCAGTGAAATAATTTTGACGTATAATTAACCCGCGAGTACTCGTATCACCGGGCCGCGTCGACGCGGTGAGCCGAGCGGGACGCGTCACGCTAACACTCGATTGCCGAGGAGCCAAGTGACCGGAATATATTACCTTTTTTAATTATTTGTTTTAGTTCATAAATTTTTAAATAAGTATTTTGGTAACATTTTCGCAATTAAACAACTTTTTGTCTATTTATGGATGGTAAATCGTTGTAGATGCCATTAGTGAAGCAGGCCAAAACCATGGCTGGTTTATTACTTACTTTTGAAGTACAATAACATATATTGATACAAATGCAGACTTAACGCTGAAAGTACTATCTGCCAGCCAACCCTCTGCATAAAGAAACAACGATGGTGATTGTACCACCGTGTGTAACGATATTTAAATAAATAATATAACATTTGTAATATACACTAATATAATAAAGCTGAAGAGTTGTGTGTTTTTTATATGTTTGGACGCGCGGTTAATCTCTGAAACTATCAGCCAGAATAAAAAAAAATTGTACAGGAGATTACGTGAAGTCGATTAGCCTTAAATATAGATATGTGTGTGTAAAGTAAGTCGGAAAAAAGCGCTATTGAACTGCTTTGTCCGCATTCGCCGTGGTAATAGCTATTTATACATACCTAAGTACCGCGTACTACAGAGATATTGGGTTTTAGTATAGGTGTCACACCATATATTTACCTCTTATAAATGAGCCACATCAAGGCATTTTGGGTCAAATTATTTATTCTAAATTTGAGAGCGACAAGTTGTAGTTTTGACTGATACATCGAAACCAATACATACTGATACCTCACGAAAATAAAACTAAAAATGTTATATATTGAAATATTCGTCCTCTGCTCTTAGCGATTTATTTAAGTTATACGCGATTGAAACTACGACGCACGGCTAATCTTACATTTATAGATAAAAATACGACGTATAAAAATATAGAATACCTGTAGGTATTATTACATAAATGGATACACAACAGGGAATAGAAAGTGACGGTGAATCTAATGGCTACTATGTCCTTTTTTAAGATTAAGATGTTCATTATCTCAAGACGCCACGCAAAGTACTAGGGCGATCAAAAAGTAATGGTATTCAATGTATAATACAACATTTACTCTTTCAAATTAAATTTACTTTCCTACATAATCTCCTAATAAGTTTATACATTT
>DWPT01007642.1:0-10675 GCA_018251895.1 Agathymus mariae mariae | reverse complement strand
GAATCTGAATGACAACGAGGGTCTAGTCATAAATTATAGCCATCAATTATATTCTCGTAGATACAGCAACGCTGTTCGTTATTGTAAAATCTTGTTGTACTCGTAAAACGGTGTGTTCAAGAGGCATGGAGCTGAAATTTTGTTTTTATCTAATAAATATGTCCTACACATGATAGCCCAAGTGTTTTAAAGTTAACTTCATACATAAAATTAAATAAATAAAAACACTTAAATAGCATGGTTAAGGATATCATTGACATATGTTTATAGGATACCGGAAAATTACCACGGTGAGTCACGATTTAAACTTTCTTTTGATATGTGGCGAGTTCTACTATTATATGCAGTAGTGTTGTGCGCTTGTGCTGCTGCCTCGTAAATAGTCGAGCGTGATGTCAATATGTAGATACGATACGTGCGGTGGACTCTTCTACAGGTTCTATACCTTGAGGACGTTCACCTCGTGGATATCATGACATCATTAAGGTTTCTGTAAGGGAGGTCATAATCTTTTTTAACAGAACTTTGGAAATTTAATAGGATATAGATAATTTAGGTCGATATGTCGTCTGCAGTTTAATGAAGTCAGCCATTGCAACTTATTTCCACGCTAAGCTAAGTTTTGTCATGAAATTAATCACATCGTATCCGCACAAATTACGTTACTGTTTATCTACATTTCAACTTGTATAGTACAACGTTTAAAACCTTTTAATTTAACTTTTCTGCCCCAATCATCAAGAAGCATCTTATTTATCTCTCGCTACAGGATGCGATTCGGCATGAAACTTAAGTGATTTCACGTCTCAGCGGCAATGTAAGGTTAGGCATTATTTTGTTCAAAGATAACGTAATGCAATCTTTCACTGTATACCGTATTCACCATCACGGCACATATAACAGACATCACGTTCACCAAAGCGCGACGGAGCTATACATCACGAGCGTACGACGATTGGGTTAGCACGGTTGAATTGTTGTTGTAAAATATAGTAAGCCATCGCATCACATGTGTGTCGCCGGCGGACGGCTTTCACTGCGGTCGTTCGGTACGTGTTGGAGATATTGTCGTGTACTTTCGTTTTTAGCATTCAAAATGTTTGTACACCGGATTTTAATGGCCGATCTTACGAAAGGTGTGCAGTGAATATAGAACGATACCAAACTAAAAATTAGTCTCGGCAGCGTTGTAGAGTCTCTATTATTGCTCATTTCAAAAAAGGTTATCACAGAATAGAACAGAACAGTGACGTGCATGCACAAATCAACCGTCGAGATCTGTCATTCTTGTCCGCGTAGTGAAGACGGACATACTACTACAGTTTTTTCCTTCTTTCAATCGGTGATCTTCAGCAAATTGAGCTGATTCACTTTCGCTACAGCAGCCTCCCACTTCATAATTAATTGTTAATTCATTTATTGTGATCATACTTATAACCGAGCTGTTACAGTTTATCATTGCGAGGGCATGAATAGATTATTATTTATAATTATTGTTTTTTTTTTGGTATGACATAACTTAAATATTAAAAATGTGAAATATTTATGACTTCCATGCCAATGTCATTTAACTCCATCAACGAGTTGCTTCTCTTCAGGTTTTTTTTATGGTAATAGCCGACAAACGAGCAGACGAGTCAACTGATGGTAAGCGGTCATCGTCGCCTATGGACATCAGCAAGACTGAAGGTATCACTGATGCGTTGTCGGCCAGGAAATGAGAAGAAGATAAAAAAGAAGGTACTGGCTCTCAAGTCCCCAGCCGGAACACGACGAGTCGTTAGACGGCTGACTCAAGCAGGAGGGCGGTAGTTAGCCAGACGGGCTTCACGAAAAGATAATAATACCAATAATAATATTAACGACTTAATAATATTATTGATAATATAATCTTTACGCAAAGCCCTACCACCAAGCAGACTGGCTTCTGTCGCCTCTTACGACACCCTGTTCTGCCAGCGTGGGATTGGGGGGAGGATTCTAGGGCGCCCAAATACGGCCAATATAATATATGGGGGAACATGGGACCTCATAAAAATTATAACGACAGCTTTCTTACCATTAGACCCCAGACTGACGGCTCTCCGCGATCTCCGCAACTCAATAAATTTTGCAAGCCTTACGACTGACACAAACCATCAGGTTATATATGAGCGCTTCGAGGTTACAGGTGTCTGAGACGTGTATACCTATGACACCACAAACAGCCAACGTGTTCGAACACACATTTGTCACCTAAATAATTGCCTTAATAGAAGCGATAACCTAGTGGTGTGAAACTAGATCTCTCTTGTACGGAGCTCTAACAAGCTCCAATCCTGAATGAACCATGAATGTAGTTATTATTCATTTTTGTAAAGGAAAGCATCGTTGAGTGCATACCAGAGAGATTTCTATAATTTTTTGAAAGGTGGATAAAATAATAGTTGGAATTTATATTTAATTATACGCTATTTTATTAAATCGCGAGGTTCTGTACAATACATGTTCTGAGTGCGAGTCCTTTTTGTCATGTTAGTACCCCTACAACCGCAACATCAGATTAAGTAAAGGTGTATAGTGTAAGTAAGCCTTTATTTTAACTATTAGCTTTTGTAGAAGTACTATGGCTAAATAAAACTTTTTCTTCTTCTAAATCTGTCATTCAGTACTTCGCCAGCGTGGTGGGCTGTGGCCTTTGCCACTCACATTGTGTAAGAAAACCTAAGCGAAGCAGGTATGACATTATAGTATGCTTCAATCCAATAAATTTGGAAATCGAATCTGGAACCATTCGCTCAGTATGCTAGATGATTACCATATTAGCCCAGATGGTAAGCACGTTCGTTTAAATTATTGTTTGTGCTCACATACGACAGTGGTACAAGATTGAATATTTGTTGAGTTGGTCGCGAGCCACTGCGCACCGCCCACGATCACGTAGTGATATTCTGTGTTAATAATAATAATATTATTTACCGTTTCTCCGTCCATTCAACTTGTCTCACATATGACCTAATATTTTATCAATTTCCATATAAGTCTCACAGTTACGTATCACTTTAGTTTTAAGACGTGGTCGTCCGGGCGCCGGCGCCGACGCCGGACGCTTGGCCAGTCAGTGATACAACCAGTTTGTAATGTTTCGTTCAATTTACGAGTTCGTGACGACGATTAATGGGACTGGGTACCATCTACGTACCATGTATACATATATCGTGAGTGAACGACACTGATACGACAGTGAACTGAAATTAAACTTAAAGTGATAGTAATAAGGAATTATAGCATAAATCTGGCCTCTGCTTAATCCGTTTTAAAATTCAAATTCAAAATCATTTAAATAGGTATTCTGTGTATGAGTGTAATTTTCTGCTTTTACTACCGATTCGAAGAGGTGCTTTAACATTGAGGCGAAGAAACGGCGAAAGAAACTCCTCAGCACATCTTTTAAAACAACACGTGGCAAAGTAAGTTTCAATCTGCGCGGAGCTGGTTTCGCCACTCTTATTTCCATGCATCCTTCTCATTAAAATATTATGTATACCGTAATATCCTACACCTGTGGTTTAACGCGTCGCTTAAAAGTTCCAGTAGGTAACTCGCGTTTGATGACTCCTATTAGTAATTTCTTTTTCCGCGACCAACATATCTAGAACACGCCGGTCGGACCTTTTGTTAAACTACTCAGGAGCACGTTATCAAGTTCTAAGGACCGATTCTCCGGTTTTCATGTAAATAATCAACCACTTACCAATATTTTTCAACTTGAACTGATTATAATAAATAAATTAGAATACGACCTTCGCTCGACAAATACAAGATCATAGAATTCGAGACAAGGATTTTAATAACAAGTTATTCTGATGAACCGACGAATTAGATATTGTTATTGTAATGAGTGATTGTTTTGTCATTGTTGATATTATGTCACAGAATAAAGGCATGGCGGGAGAGTTTGTAAACCTCTTTGTTGCGCAAAATAATAGGTTGAATAAAACGTATTCTATCTAACTGTATTTAAAGGCAATACGGTACGGTGTTTTTGCATGATTACTAAATATAAAAGATTTTTATATTACAATCAAATAAAATGGTTACCTTTAATGTAGCTCATATTCATATTATTGAATATATTTGTGTAATTACATCCGCGTACGTGTGTCTAGTACTCCAGCTATTTAAACAAAAATAAAGGAACAATTATTTCGCCGAACTTCACTAACTGTGTAGTAGCTCGATATAATAAGAATGAGTACGACTGTGAACAACGTGTTCAAGTTATAGTGGATAAAAAAAATCGTAATAATATGTCAGTAGCAGGTCACGATACGACCTTAAGGTGACAGTCAAGGCTTGCTTGCGTACAGGAAACTCGGACGTGGCGAGTTGGTGACCTCAGCGCGCCCCGGGTCACTTAATTGTTGCGTTAATTCCGACCACTGCTAACGCACGTTTATTATGTTATTATAGGGGTGGCAAAGTGGTTTGCATTTTAATCTCTTACTTGTGTTTTTTGAGATTGAATCCTTTGAGTAAATGTAATCTTTCAAGACGTATACGAATATTACGAGATCAAATAATAAAAGAGATTTGAAAAATAATTCAACATTTTTATCGATTTTTAAACTAATCCGAAAATCCCAAATTAAAGATGTAGCCAGCTACGATAAAAAAAAAATTATTCGGTTTTTCAAAACCGGTTTTTGCATGCCTAGTGTCGATTACTAAGACCTTCTTTGATATGTTTTAAACCAGCGATCCGTCCACGTTTCACTTTAGGAAAAGTAGTACTTAAATAAACAAATTTAGAACCACACTGCAATGAACGAGCATCAGCTTGACATCCACAAAATGTCATAAACGACATTAAAGAAAACTTCTTATTATTTTACACGAGTTATTATGATGTGACCCCATTTATTACCCTAAATCCCATTTTACCCATTTTGGGGTTGGCTTTCGGCGTCCGGCTGATATCTTAAGTTGCTAATTTAGGTACTCCGGCCCATCGATATTTATACTCGTAAATCGATATTTGTACTCGTACTCAGCACACCGAATAAGTTTTGCCATGACGGCATTGAGATATTCCTATTAGTTTTCCTGGTCTCTTATGCTTCCATATCAGTTACGCTAGGATAAACCTTCATTTTTTATATACCTGTGGAAAATTCTCTTTACATTACATAAGGTTCACTCGAGCAGCACTTCGATATCTCTAACCATTCGTCCTTAAGCCCGAGCTAACCTCCTATGTTCTGCGACGGTGGTGAACGGTCTGCCCTGTTGAGAGTCATAAAAAAAATGTATATTATAGCTAAAATGCTCATCACAATATGATTGGTTGATTGAACTTCGGAATGGTTGGCTGACTTACATTTTATCAGAGAATTGGTTTGTAAAGTTTGATTGTAGTTTTTGTGTGTGGGGTGTTTACCTGAAATAAATACTTATTATTATTATTATTTTACATTTTTCATTATTCTTCTATCGAAAATTTGTACGAACTCGTTACAGTTTTCTACACCCGTGGTCGGACTTTTGGTTTTATATTTCTGTAAGCGCTGTGTATGCACGTCCTACAACCACTTCACCAGGATATTATAAAAACACTTAAATCATATTATACACTAGCAAACTGCCCTCGCTTCGCTTCAGATAAAGTAACTTCTGTAAACTAGAAATACATATATTAATTCATAACTTTTTATTTATGAACGGATATATTGAGTGACGCTTACTGCAAAATATAAGTGAAAACTGTAACGAAATCGGATAAGCCGTTTCTGAGACTAGCGCGAACAAACGCACAGACAACCAAACATACAGATAAAAATTCTAATAACTATTGTTTTGGTTTCTATTGTTAATTAAGGTTCCTAATAATAGTTTTTCTCATATGCTTAATGTACAGAAAGCGATAAGTTAGAATTATATTACATGTATAGATTTACATTGGAAAAAATTTGATCGCAATCCAAATATGATATAACCTCAGATGTGGAAAGATTTTTTAATTTTAAAATACTGACGAACAAGTAGATATGCTCTTGAGTACAGAAAATAAATATCATATACATGTGCATAACGCGTTACACGGGGCCGTCCGAGCGCGTTATACGGGAATGCTCGTACGTACAACGTGTGGTCGTATGACGCGCAACTATCTATAGGGGAGTTACTGCACGTACGTTACCTGCGTGTAAATTAGCACGTTATAAAAATATTGCTAATGTATATATATATTATGATAAAAAGGTTTTGTCATTGTCTCCGTCTGCAGAGCGCGACATCGCAATCGAAGCACGCGGCGCGCTTCCTGCGGCTGGCGATGGCGTCCATCATGGACATCCTGAAGATCAAGCCGTTCGTGGAGGTGTCCGTGGGACAGCTGCTGTGGGGATACGAGGACCCGTTGCTCAAGCTGGCCAAGGACGTCGTTCCCAAGGAACAGAAGCTGCCGTACGAGGAGTTCGGACTCTTCTACGGGGTGAGTCGATCTCTGCTTACCTATGTTGATAGTAATGTTTCGGAACATAGAAGAGAAAAGGCAGAAATTCTATTTAAGTAAAATAAAAGTTTATTTATAATTTAAAACTACTCAATTAAATGACGCCAGAGCTCGCGCACGTCGTAGACAGGTTCGTGCACCATTTGAATGCTTCTGGATCCAACAGCTTCGGCTGTTAGTCAGTGGAGTTACATTTTATTCAGTAAGATTATAGTTGATCGCATAGAATATTGAACTAATGATTCATCCCTGATAGTCGCTAATTTATAACTAAAACAATTCCTATAAATAACGAGATACGAGGTGCTAAGGTATTACGCGTGTACCTTATGTAGATTTTCGTGCAACTTTCTGATGAAGTGCGTTCAGTAAAGTTGCCAGGGCGGTTCGTCAACGCATGTTCTTAATATATCTACGTTTTTATTCGTTCGTTCCGCAGAAAAATGGCACGTCACCGGACGAGGTGACGATGTTCTCCGGCGCGTCCGATATAACAAAGTACGGCATCATCGACCGATACAACTACAGGGAGCGGCTGCCGCACTGGACCACCGACGAATGCAACAGCATAGCCGGCTCGGACGGCTCCATCTTTCCGCCGCACATCACACGGAACGACACCCTCAGCGTGTACGACAAGGACCTGTGTAGGCTGCTGCCTCTCAAGTGAGTCTCGTTCGATATACTGTAGGAACACGCGAGACGATTCCAATTTTTTGTGTGTGTATGTGTGTTGGGTGCAGCTATTTACACCTGACACTGTGACGGCGCGTTGGAATATTTTTACGCTAAAAAAATGATAATCAACGATTCGTTAACTTTCGAATGGTTCGTTCGAACGTGTCCGCGTAAAATTTGCAGAAGACTTAACGATATCACTTTCATCAAAGCCTGACCAGAAAGAGGCAAAAGTTGTAGAAAACCAATGAAACTGAAATCTGAACTCTATTTTTGCTACAAAAAGCAAATGCTTTTTAAGTAGCAACGCATGTTTTACAAAGTTGTATAATGTTTAGGATAATAGTAATAATAATAGAAAAGGTATTAAAACTAAACATACGGTTAAAACATGAACACGCAGACAAGAGCCGCCAGCGATCATGACACGGTATATTACATCGATACGATCGTGATGAACGCAGCCGGATCACGCACAGATCGGATGTACGTTAACGACGTGCAGTGTGTGTGTGTCACACCGCGAGACAATACGGTTCGATGTATCGGTACGTAATCGCTAGACGACACCGCACACCGTTACACCACGACGAACGTTATGGTCAAAATTAACTTTTATAGTTTACGCACTGCTACGGTCCTTTATTAAGATGTTTAGGGTTTAGAGATTTAGTCTCGTGTTCTGTGTGTGGATTCGCTCACGTCACTTTAGAACTTTTTGGGAATGCCCAGGTTCCCTCGCGATGTTTAAGTTAAATATATCATTCATATACGTAGTTTTTTATGTCGTGCTCAATAGAACTGCGCCGGTGGAGGTAACTGCGTAAACGTGATTTTTCCTTTCTGTTGTCTATTATCTTCCACTTTATTCAATCATATGTAGTAGACATAAAATACAATTTTATTTTACAAAATATATTTGCATTTTATGTTTTAATATTTTATATAATATTAACTTTATTGATGTACATATTATAGTTTTTAATTATCCAATTCTCATTATTTATTTTACTGATTGGATTTTCGAAAAATGCTCTTAATACCCAAATGCATGCGTTACATCGTATCGTTACGATGCGGTGTGACTGTTGGCCGCTAACGTTAATTCGAAGCACCGTGTGGCTGTCAAGTTGAGCAATAACTATCGCCTTTTGCAACAATCGACTGGCTCAATGCTGTCATTGTGTTGTGCGTATACGTAGTGGAGTGTGGGTGCGAGTGCGCCCGCGGGCCCGCGACTCTAATACAGTTTTATCTCCATATAAACAACTAGACGTTATTTACTTTGAACTGACGCCTGGTCCGGTTGCATTATATCTGTCTGGATAGGAGTATCCGAAAGCTTAGCTCGGTCGATATTTACCCAACAAACGGTACCATATTCGACTCCCGTTCGGTGCATATATCTATGGATCAAATATCTATTAGTTCCCTAATCATTGTTATGTGATGTCTTAACTGTGCATGTATGTGTATGTACACGCCACTCGCTTTATAACGAAATTGGGAGTATAATATTATGAGCATTTACTATTATTATTTACCACATGTAGCCGAGTTGGTAGTGAAGCTGCTTGCTGAGCGAAGGTTATGGGGTTCGATTGCCGGCCATAAGAAATGTTTGTTCTCGGGTTTTGGGTATATATCACCCGCAAAACAAGGCATCCGAGTGCAGGGGTGTGATGAAATATTTATTTACATAAAAGTAAGATAAATAGTGTGATGGTTCTAGACGAACCGATGTAACTCGAAACTCGATCCGCCTCCCCAGGTACCTGAAGGACGTGGAATCGGCGGCCGGCGTGCAAGGGTTCCGCTTCACGCCGCCGGAGGACGTGTTCGCGAACGACGATCACAACAAGTGCTATTGCCCGGCCGGCCCGCCGTGCGCGCCCAGCGGCCTGTTCAACGTGTCGCTGTGCCAGTACGGTGAGTGACGGTGCGGGGACGGACAGACCGTCCTGTCGTTTACGAAAATGTCATTGTTCGATGAACGTTGTTGATAGACCTTTTTTTGAGTTATCGGACATAAATAATTATTACGCCAATAAGACAATCATCTAATTGTAACCGAAACACTTGAACACCGCCACCGGCGCGGCGTCCGTCCACGTCAAGATTAGGAACCGATTTGTATACTTTACAAAGAGTGAAATCAACGTTAGCGGGTCTCATGATGAAGGTATTATGTTGTCAGGGAACTCCTAACTTGTCAACGTTATATGCTGATTGTAAGTGAATCATCACGTGATAATGAAGAAACCTGCGTACGTGACAGTTCCATAATGTTCTTGAAGGGTGTAAGAGTGCCGATGGATAAGTCCAGCAGTGGGACGGTTATGGGTTGTGATGGTGGCGTAGTTAATACACGGTCCCTTTCCCATAGAGAGGGAGATGACACCTGTCCACAAGTACAATACCATCGTGGACTGTTGCAAAGTAAATGAATATCAATCGAATTTGCAAACAACAATCTTTATCTTTACGTACTCGTAGTATAAAATGAAATCGCTTCCGCTGTCTGTTCGCTTTGATCTTTACTCAACGGATTTTTAGACAGTTTTCGGCAATGTCGACTTAGTCTGCGTAACTAAACAAAAGCACGCTTCAAAGCGAAACTCACATCGTCCCGCAAAAGCAGAACGACACCGTGATTGATGAGGATCAATTTGTTACGGCCAAATGTGCATTAGAAATAAGGTATCAATTCTCAGTAGGTACTTTTCCTACACTTCCGAAAAACACTATAATTATTTATTTATATACGCAAAAAATGCAAGACCTGCCCATTCAATTAAAAGTATATTGTATTCAAATGAATAGGCACAAAAATATATATATTATAATTTGCTTAATAAAAAAGAAAATCACGTTTCAAAACAAACGTAAAGATCATCGATCGTTGCACGCTTAGATTTGAGCGGTGAGCGTTCTCACGCGACCAGTTGTATGTCGCGCTGTCGGGAGTAACCTCTGAACAAAACACGTTTGCACTGTATCATGAAAAATCAGCTGTAAATATTGTATACAACGATATCCTGTAGTATAGACTAATAATAATATTATTGATGACCCCACACTGCCGATATTAGTATCTACATTGCACCCATGCGTAGCCGGGGCGGGTCGCTAGTATATTGTATAGCGTACCATGAATAGTTGGTACGTAGGTCGCGACAGCATTCTCCCGTTACTGGTCATAATATTTTGTGCATGGACGAGTGTGCCTTTTGTTAATTAACTCGTATGAATCATTGTGATTCAATAGAACAATGTTAAAGGAAACGAGTCGCTCATTTTTTCCCGATAAACATCATATCGTGTGCTGATCGTACCGTTCGGCGGTTTTTAATACGAAAACATTCCTCGGTATTATTGTTTTCCTAGCTCTCGCGCCTGACGTCCGACGTGAGATAACGGGTGTTGCGGCTGGCGAGCCACTGATGTGGTACACAACCAAATTGCGTTTTAAAATTGTGTGCTGACAGTCATGGAACAGTTAAG
>DWPT01007641.1:0-10676 GCA_018251895.1 Agathymus mariae mariae | reverse complement strand
CATATTCCATACGTTGTTTAAGAGAAAATGAGTTTACGCTTGATGATAGGCGATGGGAAAGCGATAAGTAGGTATTAGAATATTATAAGCACTAGGATGTAAGATAATATCTCTATCGAAAGGTTAGGTCTCGACGCGTCTTAGATATACGATTTATAACAAGTTTTTCATCGGTCTCATTATATATACATCGAAATACTTAAAAAGGGTTTTTTTTTTGTCACAGTTTACTGTATTCTAGACAATTACAGAATATTATGCAATTAGGCCATTTTTTTATTGGATTTTAAGTACGTGGATTGTAATGGATGCTTTATTTGAATGTGCGCAGTGTACGCTGTGTACTATTACATTGTTAATATCCAGTAAACCACGCTCACCACCAGTCACCGCGCTCACTTCGATTCGTCAACTTGTTTTTTACGTTCACAAATAGTAATCGTTACTCGTTTTCATAGGACGTTTTACAATTTTTAATTGATATCATACACCTAAATCTTTGTCGTGAATCAGTATATCTATTAGCAAATATCGTATGAAAATCCGTGCATCAAGATTACCGCATTCAGACAGCAATACAGAGATTTTTTCATACTTTATAACCTATGTCCATCTAGTTAATGTACCTTTTGAATGGTAAAAGAAATTTTCAGATAAGTGCCATGGTGTCGGAGATTACCCTCCCCACGTACACAAACTCACAAAATTCGGACGGTCTCTTTATAATATGTGTGCAGACTATTGTTATTACTGCATTAACTTTTAAATTTCTTTCTGTAAAAATAAAACAGTATTTAAGTACGTAATCACACTTAAAAGCGAACATGACATAGTTTCTTTGAAAATTATTTTCAACATTTTAATTTTGTGGTCGGGGACATTTGTTGGGTATCATACATTTAAGTTATTTATTACTAACAAGACTAATTAACTCATTCAATGCAAAATAGATAGATGCGATAGGTACTCACAATACTTTGGTATACGATCGTAACTACCGAATAATTAAACAAAAATCCTTTCTGAAATTTCATTGTATAGTTTTGTTGCAATATAACATACAAACAAACACAAAGAATATTTATTGGTATAATTACTAAAATACATCACAATAAATATTCCATGTAATCAATTTAATAAACAAAAGCCGGCAATAAACGTTACGAAGAGAATTAAACTCAAGTTTCGTATTGCAGGATTCGCCTTAAAGTATCGAATTCGATCGTGATCCGAACGCTTAGCCGGCGTAATATATGGCCAGCTTTGAACGGCCAATGAAAATTAAACGATTTAAAAAAAAAGGAAGCGCTTAGAGCTAATGCCCCAATAGCCTCTGGGTTTTTAAGGTTTTAGGCTATGGCCAAAATCATAAAATTGAATATTTATTTAATCAATTAACGAACGAATTCCCCGTGAATACAGAGAACGTTAATACAATGATAATATTATCTCAGATGGTTTTACAATGCCTAGCGGGCAGTCTCACCGGCTCTATTCCCGGTCGAGTAGAGATTGTGACATATTCGAATAATTTCCTGTTTTCAGATCTTGGTTGTGAAGTTTTGCTTGGATAAAATATAATATTGATAAACCAAAACAAAAATCATACAATAACATGAATAAATAGTTATTGCTATGTATAATTCGTTTTTTTTTTTCAATGTAAATAAAGCAATAAATGAATTGAATTGCCTTTTGTTTCTGTACATACGTAAGTTTCAATTGCAATAATATTAAATAATTTAGTACTTACCATTACCTCAACACTGAAATTCAGAAAAAAACACAATAATTTAATCATTTAGGTATTCTATAAATACACTTATGTACGTCATTTTTGCTTATACTATTGAGATATTAATTAACAAACTAATAATATCAAGATTTCGTCACAAAACTATACGTGTACCAGATTTAAATTTTTGACATAACAGATTCGGAGATATTCCGCCTTAATAAACGGATATAGAAACAGACGCGCGAGTGATATAAAGCTTCCTATTTTTTCATCGAAAATACCCAAACCTGCTAAAACCGTTGGCGGTTTTTCCATTCAATTCAAACGTAGTCCACAATACGCATCATAACCTCGGCTAATGTTGTTTCGTTCCGGAGTGCATATTGTGATGCAGAGTTCGGGCTCGTTCCGTCGTCACAATTGTATCAATTTGCTGACATGCATTCTTAATGCACGTTGCCATGATGAAATCGAAAATCACAGTGCTCACCACTTTGCATAGAAATGGAAACACTTCCATAAAACAAATGAATATCGAGACGTATACGAGTGAAAATAATTATGGTTGTGGAATTACTCGGAGTGTTGCGGTAAACTATTTATATAAAATAATACTGACACCAACTTTTATACAAGAAAACAATTTTCTCCATTGGTTGCGAGTTTATTGGCCAGAAATTAAAAATAATGCAGCAACTTTAGTATCGCTGCCGAGCTCGGGAAGGAGATCCATATACTCTTATGTGTATTTCCATGTATTTACACTCCTGTGGAACACGAATATTGTAAGCTAGGTAAGTTACATGATGCGTTCGTTCAGCGAATCAAATGATAATTCAAATGAAATACATGCATGACAACATTGCAAGATTTGAGTGGAGGAGAACGGATGTCACTGCTTGGTTTTAACTTTGTAACGTAACTCATACCACGCAATACCGTTTTGCAACTAATGTTTAGTGATAAATCTGTTATCTGTTAAAATAAATAAATAAATAAGTACGATAATACAAAGATGTCATTAATCGTTCATATTGGTAATACTTGAGTTTGATGATAGAAATCAATGGGATGACACTTGAGATCGAGTGAACTAAACCACATTAATTAAGTAGATATCAAAGAAAGATAGGCACGAAGAGAACGGTTCGTCTATAGATAAGTGATATATTATGGTTTCAAACCATTCACCGCCCACCACACTACTCGCAATTAACGAGACTCGAAGCGTAATACCACTACGTTGCTGCAGTGCGTATTGTTGGATGTATATATTTGAAACTAACTGTCTGTTTCGACGAATAGAAACAGGGAATACAAAATCAATATATATGATTGCCACAGGAAGCACCTTTTCGCTTTTTGTCTGTCTAACGATCCTAATAAATCTTAACCACGGCTAACAAAGCTGCATAGGTGCAGTGCGTAACAAAATCGGTGCCTTCGAAGAAACAATTACTTACAACGTGAGCTGTTCCTATAGATGTCACAGTTTTCACTTGTAACCGTGTTTGCGTAGCGCGTATGTCATTATGCGTTGGTCTTTATCAGAATACTGATACCTTACGATGATATTATGATTCATGGTGAAACTCAGTGCTTTGATGGATCCCGGATGCGGATAGATCCGGAGGTTATTTAGTCGAGTCCTTATTCCTGATTCGATTATTCTCCTTTTGTAGATATTCTGATATTAGAAAAATTACCAGTTTTAGTAGGTAGAACACAATGTCTCAAAATTTTTACCTATCTGATTTGAATGTAACTTAAAAGTTAAAACTTTACTTTTGATATAGAAACCTCAAAAATTTTTTTGTCTGTATGCACTGGACAGACTTAAATGATATTTAACATATCTCATAAACTACTTTTCTTTTTGTCCGGTGTTATATTCTAGAGAATGTTAGAGAAAGTTATATTGCGAGGGTCGTATATAAAGTTTTTTAATATTATTGAACGACTATTGCGGAAAATGAATGTCTTTCAATTTTATGGAATTGAAACACTGATCCTTGTAGTAGTAAAATATTGCTAACATGAAATTGACTAAACACCTGATAAACAGTAATAAGATGCGGGTGCTATTTGAAAATAAATGTGAGGCGTAAGTTTTATAAATCGTGAGAGAGTTGTTAGTATTATATATTTATTTGAGCATTAACTCAACTCTTATTAAATATATGACATCAAAAGAGCCGGCGGGTGTTCCACATAAAAAAATATTGTAAGTGCTTGAAACCTTTAATTACGTGCGGTTGAAGTAGCAATTTCAAATAAGAGTAATATTGTTAATGATGGCCTTGATTTACTTTTCGAGTTCAGGTAAATTGAAAAAAATATATATATTAAAACCTTCAGCAAAACTGTAACATTTATAACGCCTATATTAGGATGATGATGTATGGAGCAGTGTGATGTGAGACATTAGGACATGTTATAATTGTGAAGAAAAAATTTGACGTTTTATATTCCACCAATAGTAGAATGAGATGGTTGTTAAAAACATCTTGTTAAAAACATTACAGTGTATTTTCATTTGCTTCCATTACGTTTGCTATTATTTACCTTCAAGGAGCATTTAAAATATGATTGTGATTTTAAGAAATCACCTATGGGTTATGTATCGCATGAGATTGACTTGTACGAAACGACATTACAGCTCATAACTTTAGAGGATATACAGATCGATGGAGAGACGCTCCAAATATCTGCAATGAGGATCAAATTCAGTTAGCACGAACATTGAATCCAGTGCCTAATTGATGCTTTATAAAACATGTAGTTCTGCGGAAACATTGTCAGTGTGTATATATGTAGTAAGATGATTTCAAGTGTTCATTAAATACAATTTCGTAAAATTATTGAGACTTATTTCGATATTTGTTGACCTTAAAAAGAATAAATGATAAATTAATTATTATTATATAACCGATTATGGTTTCTTCGTTTTTTGTTACCATAACATACCTAAGTATTGTGAGAATGCGCCCTTTAAGTCCGATACGCTAGATTGGTTATAATGCATATACCATGGACCTGTTTCGTAGGGGGCGATCGTGTTGGCGGAAATACCAGTTAATGACTGCCTCAATCTAGATACCGGCTAATATTACCGCAGGCATCTTTTATGTTTCGAAGATGCTACAACTTTTCATATTGATGAGCCTTAGAATGATAAAGTACCATGCGATAATGTATGTCGATCGTTGTTTGAAGAGTTACTTAGTAGTAATAAGGGTTCGTATCACACTACTCCAAGATAGGGAAGATTATCAAGCGAAACCAAATATAATGCGCAAAAAATAACAAAATGACCGTTAAGTAATTTATGTAATTATAGATATAAGAAAAGACAAAACTGAATTCTTTTCCAACGTGAAATATTTAAATCAAAGGACACGCTACGTTATAAATGACAACCAAAAAAAAATAAAGAGCGCGTAAAAGGAACACGGCAGACTTGTTAGTAATAGTAATTGTAGATGTAAGTAACAAACAAAACTAAAATTATTATCCAATGTGTCTTCCATGTAGGAAACGCCTACTAAAAATACTTTCTAACAATAAGCTAACTACTTGTTCCGAGAATGATATATGGACCATTATCGTGCTTTCAATGGGAGAAACTCCATAGTAAGAGCGGTCAGCAAATACCGAAGCGAAAACAAAGCTAAATATCTCAACAGTTCGTAGTTATTGCGTGAAGAATTTACGGGGGCGAATCGAGATAGCCAATACACGATTACAAATTCCCTCGCCGACTTATTCGCATCTTGGAAAACATTTAAATGGTTTAAGTGCTTTAGGAGATGCAACAATACTATTGAATATCATTGTGACTGCTACAACCTATTGATATTATAAATAGTACTGTATTTCAGCGTTGCAAATGAAATAAATTGATTACTTAAGCGGAGTGGCTTTTCATAACTTAAATTTCATCGTCTTTCTCGTATGTCTTTTGAAATTGTTGAAAACATTCTGGCTGCTATTAAATGCTCATTATGATATTATATTTTAGACAAAACATTCAAAGCGACATAGAGAAAAGTATTTAAAACTACAAAAATCTGAGAGAAGTATTTCAAAACGTAACTAATTGAGTCGGAGTCACCATGACGACGCGGTGAGTTGACTCGTCATGGATTACCGCAGTACCTGTTAGAACGGGATTATTCTTTATGGACACTTCCCGGACTGCGCAACAGCCACCGATACGGAGTGGACGGCTAACTGGACGCAAAAAAGAACAACGGCCGGCTGATGGCTATCTGTGCATAATATCTTTTTTAATAAACCGATCCACCGCCTTCCGACCTCACGTTTCTAGTCGTATTACGGTAGTAATATTGCTATTTTTTGAATTGAACTCAAATTACGTCTTCCGTGAGCGGATCTAGTTTTTGTTACCATGCTACAACTTTGGTCGCGAGCAATGTTACCTGTAACTTACACCGAGATCGTAATGGTCACATAACATCAATATTTTATCGTTGTACAACGTGTCGACGTATATTTAAACGTATGTTTGAATACTAAGAAATATTTAATATAAGACATCCAAGATATACAATGTATCATACAACAGCTTTTATGTATGTTACATATATCTTAGTGTATCCTTACATCCTCGCAACGAAATATTTAACAGATTTTACGGTACGTAATAAATAACTGAACTATGTCAGCAACGAGTAACTAAACTATTCGATGCACCAAACTCTAATGTACGGTTTATAACTTGAAGCAAAGTATCCATTTATGGCGTCGTGCCGTCAAATTGTGTAGCGTGGAATAATGAAATATAAATTAATTAATACTCATTAAAGCATGTTGAGTAAAATGTATATGTCGCTGTTGGCCACAGTATCCGAGTATGCGTGACATACAGTCCTACCTTATCGGACTATCTGCCCGATACCCCGCACGTGCCTTTGCATACGCAGATGAAAGAGAGTCGATAGCGGTTATCGGACGATATTGCGTGCAATACGTGTTTCAATATTATAAAATAACACCTATAGTAGTTTAGATGAAAATCTTTATTTTAACTCTTGTGTGCCCATAAATCTTAATCACGATATTCTGTGACGCAATCTTAGTTATCCAAGACATCAATACCGAAAACTCACACTGTTCTAAACATTTAATTACACCAACAACTTATGAAATTGAAAATCTTAATGTGATCGACCTGTCATGATGCAAGCTATTATTAAGGCAGCAAATGGGAGAGCTCAGTGAACAGGAAATTGAATTACAAGGGATCAGCCCTAACCATTAGCGCGAAGGGTTTAAATAGCCGAGCAACTGTGTTCGCTCACAGGCTGGCAATATCACCTACGATCTAAGGTAAATCTATGTGCGTTTAGCCTGTCGTATTTCACGGGCATAATACACGTAGGCCACGCATCGGCCGTGGGGTACTGGTGGATGGAACATGCGATAAATTCAATTTATCTTATTAGGAGACGTTTATCGAGGCGCGGTCGAAGGCCCGCTTTGATCGGAAAGCTCTTTATCCAATGAGTTAGATTTGTTATTTAGAAAAAGCGCCATCATTTATCACGCCAGCAATAGAACAACTGCAAAATATAACCATTTGTCTTTATTGGATTACATATTTTGTTATACTTAATACTTATTAGTCTAAAAAATCCCGTAGCTATTCGAAATAGACAGGGTACGTCGCTGTAGAAACGTGACAACAAAAGCAAGTCGTTGAAGAATTCCTACACGTCTTCGCGACACGGCTTGGTTTATTTTGTACACTGTTCGGGACTCGTTAGCTGCTGAGGGAGCAACAAATCCCCGTCAGACGTGAACACGACAACGTGAAACCTGATCCGTAGAGAGCACGCTACTTATTACCGGGATATCATGCTGATGTCTGGAGGCAACTTGGTATTCCAGCGTAAAGTGAGACTGTACAGCGAATATACTACCCTAGAATGTTTTAAGTGTATTTAAAAGTGATCGACAATCCAGACTGATCGCAAACAATATACCGCAAAAGGTTATAAAAAATATAGTTGTGAATTTGTAATTTTCATTAAATAATGTAACGTTGCAGTAGTAAAACTTCAAAACAGTTCGAATTATCACAACTGAATTATTACTGAAGAGAATCGAAATATATAGGATACAATAAAGTAAGAGTGCTTAATACCGTCAAATACGGTGAACATGAACGCTTTGCAACGTCACAACTTCGCAGAAACCGGGCGAGGGACTGTGTGAAACTAATAGTTGCAGGTCTTATCCAAAACGTGTGACGCACAAATGGAAGAATACCAATAAACGTCGGGAGCGAGTTCCTTAATAGGCCGAATAACTTGACTATTTAATTTATTGCACTTTTAATATGATATTATGAAAACTGCTAATACGAAATATAATAACTAGGAAAAGCATCCAAAAATCTGTTTTTTTTTTTTTGTACACAATCATATAATTATAGCGAAATACTATTTAATATTGAGCACGAGTATTAAATTTTGACGCGTTTTCTATGATATTTATTATAATCAAAACGCATATACCAAGTGACACATCAACAATAAATAACTTATAATATCAAAGTGTGGATAAATATTTCTAATTTTGTCACCTGCTAATTTTATGACCATACAAAGTTACTTAACATAATTCAATATGAATATAAGTTGCAGTAATATATCTTATAGACTTGTAGATTGTAGTTTTACGATGGAAAATCGTCCATCGTCTTTCGTTATCGGTCAGACAATCTTCTTGATACTTGCTAAATTCGATTCTTTATTTTCTCCGCTTTCAATTACACACTAATGTACGTACTTATTTTATATTTCTCGTTAGTTACAACGTAAGTTCCGTCTAAGAAATATCCCACGTTATTTCAAAGAGGAAATAACTTACTATTAATAAAGTACTTTCGACTGCCTCTCATATCATAAGTTACCAGCTATCGGTGGATGTGAAACTACACTATTAGGGGTCCAAGAACTTTGTTACTGTGTAGTCGTGAGCAGATATAGATCCGAGACATAGAGTGGCCCTTTTGTATCCCATATAAGAATGCCATTATGAAACTTTAACGCCGCAATCGGAGAAATTATATGACAACATTAAACAAAAAGTGAAGTTAGGCTTTTACCGAGTTTCTTTGAAGGCAAGAAATAAGAATTGAAAATAAATATTGTCTTTAAAGTGCCAGTCTCTTGTTAGAAATTTTAAGTTGTTTTCAGTTTACAGACGGGTGAACGAAATATCCAGGTAATTAAATAAATATTTGCCTTAGACATCAAATCCATTATAATTTTGCTTTTGATGTGGTTTGACTTGCTCTCGTTATTGTTCGATTATATTACAACTATCAAAAACCTGAAGTATGATGGAACAGTTGTCCAAAGGCAAGTCCAGGTCTCTTATTTGACAAATCATTGGGCACATGTCTGCGTAGCTTGGAGTGATAGGTAATCAATTGTAATAGGTTTAAGATATATAATTTCTTTCTTTTTACATTCTAAATTCTTGTGTAAAATACTGATATGATTAATTGTTTTTTTGATTACGATACTGCAATTAATTATATCACCTAGCCTAGTGTTGATTGGTAGAAAATGTATCAGTACTTCTTTGAAACAAACATGCGGACTGCTGCTGCTTTGTTAAGTGGCTAATGCTCCGTTAAAACAATAACGCAATTCAATCTTGTTATACTTCAGAATGATCCCGCTCGTACATCTACTAGAGCTTGGTTACATTAAATTACATTACACCTAGTTCTAAATGGCGCGTAGTGATATGGACAAACAACAAACTAATAGTATATCAATATAATATTTTTATGTCATTACCACCGGATTCCCAACAATTTAATCCTTCGCTGAAATATAAATACCAGTGCAACTACAAGGCCGTCAATAAATCAGTAGACTAGGTAAGAAAACTTCATGCACACTTTATTGCTGAGCAAATAATCGGAGTGTGAAACATAAGACAGTAAATAAGTTATCTAGATTCCAATAAACGTGGCCCAGCCGTATAAGGATTTAATGCGTTCTGACTACCTGTCAGTGCAAGCAACTGTCTAACAGTACCCCTTCCCATTAATCCTTCACTGCTTCAAGAGGAGCATTGAATAATAGTTAATCGGCTGTAAACGCCTAACGCGCAATCAGGACCCTAGTAGATTCATTGCAGTATGTGAAAAGGCTTTAATGATTATTTAACAACAACCGTAAATGATATTTACTACACCGAAGTTTTGGTTGAGATGCATGTGAATAATGAAAAACGTGCAAACATACACAATGGTATACGCTGTGTGGTGGTTGGTATGGATACGAACAATAAAACTTTCCAGACAATACCTACTTATCTGTCACATAAATATGAGCTCTGGCCGGTAATCTATTTGGAAATCTTCCATAAGCAGAATTAATAATACATCATTTGTGTAATAGGCCGAAATTAAGCTAAACTACACGAATAACATAAAACGAAATCAACTTTTCTGTAGTCATTAAGCGAGCAATGCAACTTTAACGACACGAACAGTTCAGATTTGCAGTAAGTATTTTAATGCCAACGGAAGCACTGTTATATCCTTCATTTCTCCTTAGTCATTAGTTGTATTAATATATTAAAGGCGAGCCGAGCAATGGTCGCAAATGACGCCTTAGTAGCGTTGCCTACGCGAAAGGCATTCTTAACACCATTCCGATACAGTAACATTATTGTTTTTAGATTTCAACTGATAATACACGTAAGCTGAGAACCTGTTACTTTCTGTCAATCGTATTTTGTTTCCAGCGGCGTGCACAGGATTATGGCACTGGGTATGCGGCGGCATACTCGGTCACAAAAACTTTTTCTTATATAGATTTTTAGCATAGCCACAGCCACGCGACGGATCTCTAAGTCGGAAACCATGCCAACAGAACAAGTCTTAGAT
>DWPT01007640.1:0-10677 GCA_018251895.1 Agathymus mariae mariae | reverse complement strand
CGCCTTTTTCGTGACGTCAAGTGTTAGAGTTAATAAAATTTGAATTTTTGAATTTTTTTTTTTTTTTTAACGTTTACACACTCACACCCCTGCATTAGGATTCCCTGTGTTGCGGGTGGCATGGACATACATAAATACGTCATCACAAACAGCCATGACCCGAGAACAAACTGTCACATAAATGTCTGCCCGGCCGGGAATCGAACCCGGGCCTCGTCGCTCGGCAAGCAGGGTCAGTACTAACTAAGCTACAGGGTCGTCGACTGAGCTACACTATCCGCCAACGTTCAAATAAAAACATTTCTTTTTGAGCCAACGCCTACTTATCATTAGATGGACTAGATGCCCATGCTACGCCACGTCGTTAAAAACATAAAAACTGCCGATGCGTTTTAACAAATTACTTTTTTTTATCTTTCTCAGTAGAATGATGTACCCTAATATGCGTTTTCAAACTAGAAACTTGCACGAAAGCCTTTCCACAGTCTTTGCAGCTGTACCGTTTGTCGTTCGTATGGATCCGCCTGTGGAATTCTAAAGTCTTCTCCCTCTGAAACGACTTCTTACACAAATCGCATTCAAACGGCCTAGCATCGTCATGTTTGACCATGTGACGCTTTAAAAGATCCCTGGTGAACACTTTAAAGCCACAAATCTGACACGCGAATTGCTTCTCCTTCAAATGGACCCTGGAAACATGTTGGACCAACGCGCTCTTCACTGTAAACATTTTATCACATTCGGAGCACGAGAACTGAGAACTTTTGACATCGTGAACAATTGCTAGATGCCGGTTTTTCAAGTAGCGACTTTTCAAAACCACGCTGCACTTTGAGCATTTAAAAGTTTCGACTTTATGAGTCTTCGAACAATGATTCTTCAGCGCGTACTGCGTGGGGAACATCCTCTTACACTTGTCACATTCTATGCTCTCAGTGTCGGAGTGTACCGCTTTGACATGATACTCCAACGCAGCCTCAGCAATAAAGCCTTGCCCGCACATTTCACAGAGAAATGCATTAATCCTCTCGTTACACTTGTGCCTGTGAGTGAGAAACGTCCCAAAAAATCGGAATTTTTCTCCGCAATCCTCACACCGCATGCCATCATCAGACAGCTTAAAAGTTATAATATATTGCAGCAAATCTTTTTCGTATACCAGGTTGTGCTCGCGGACGCTGTGATCCAAAAATCCTTGAAAATTCTGAAAACGTTTTTTACACCTCTTGCACATAGTATCGGACACGTCCAATTTGAACTTCTTGTATCTCAGATATCTGCTCCGTAACACGTTTTTAAGCTTCGGGTCAACGTGCTCCGATTTCGTGTGTTGTTTCAGATTAAAACTGTCGACGAACGACGCGCAACAAAAGAAGCACATGTATTTATTGCTGCACCATCGGAACGGCATGATCGTTGAAGTTCTTATGATAGTTTTAAGTAGATGCCTAAATGCTCGTTTCCTGCTCGTGTAGTCTCCATCGTCGAGTTTGCTGAATATTTCGAAATCTGAAATGAGAATTTGTCACAAATTAAGTAATTTTTAAATAACTAAAAATCGTTTGTTAAAAAAAGGAGCACATAATATAATGCGGATAATTTCAAACATTCAACACACAATGTATTGCATGCCAAATGCATTGCACATACATGCACACACAACAGTCAACTGCTTTCGTAGTAATCTTAGCGAAATCAAACAATTTATTACAGCATTTTAATGATTTATTTTTATAATATTAACAATGCCTTACGACTCTGTCACGTACCACATAATACAAGTAAATCTAGCAACTATCATAGTATTCATTTATAAAATTTCGACTTAATAATTTATCGCCTGTGACATTTTCTTTACACCAGGTAAATATAGATTAAAACTATTAGAGTATTTATATTTTTATTCTAGCGGCCCGCCCCGACTTCGTTTGGGTTGAATATTTTATATCAGTAGATATAATGTAGTGTAATCCATATTAACCTCTAAGTACTATAAACCTAAGTGAATATCAACATGACTAATATGCATGTATCCATCCGGAAAAATGAACTATTCAAATGGTAACAAAATTTCTCAAATAAGCTCCACGGATCTTGAGATTACCCCCCCGCATATCCACACTCACAAAATATGCACTCTCAATAATATACATTAAGTAGAGATAGTATGTACAAACATTTGAATGAAAATTTTGGCAGTCGTGACTTTGCGACTAATTGCACTTAAAAAAAGGCGTGTATTAATAAAGGCAGTTCACACACCGTAGAGATGAAACTTCAAAAAACTACATTTCGAGAGAATGAGATGAATGCAGAGTACCAGGAGTGAGATAATTGTAGGATATATTTATTAGTTTTGGGAATACTCGAAATTTTTGTTTTAATTATAATGATAACAATATTCACATTAATAATACACTTGAATAGTAAACCACTCTGGCTATGATAACTTAAGTCAAAACTACCTAATACGCAGGCGCACACACGTACTTACAAACATACACACGTAGAACGCCCGGACGAGGGTATTAAACAGTATGGTGTGGATACTAAACTCACTATACACCGCCTTCTCTCTCACTTCGACTCAACAAGCTATATACGCAGTAAGATATATCAGTTTGACTCTTTTTACTCTCGTTTATTCATTTCATCGAGTTTCAGATCATAACGGTACTAAAGAAGCTTCACTTCAATATGTCGTGATGGCTAAGCACCAAGAAATTTTAAACTTATGGAAGCTTATAGAATCATAATAATAACAAGTTTCTCAACGTTAGGTGGTTGAATCGAGTCGAGAATATTTCTTTCAAAAATACTGTTACATAACAACTTTTAAAAGTCCGGTAAGTGGTATACGCTTATTTTTTCTCAAAATATGGTGTTTCATTGAATGGTTTTAATAGGTATGACACAATTATAAATTCGAAGCAGTTGAGAATACCTTTGCTCCAAATCCTAACCGTAAATTATAAATCTATAAAGGTTTTAAGCCCTCCGTCTTTTACTTTCTCCGATTTCTGATGCATATTTCGATAATGCTGCCTCATCGTCTTCTTGGTTTTGTACGATTTATCACAGTCGGGACATTTGATATTCCTCTCATCGCTGTGTTTCATCAGGTGTCTTTGCATTCGAGCCTTCCCGAAGCCCTCCCACCCACAAATGTCACAAACCGAGTCCTTTTCTTTGAGGTGGATCTCCCGAATGTGCCTTTTCAACGAGCTCTCAAAGACAAACGTTCTTGTACAGTAAGAACAATTCAAATTCTCTCTGCTCTTATGAACTTCGATAAAGTGTCTGGCCCGTTGATAGTGCGTCGCGAACTTTTCCGAACAATAGAAGCAGTCATACTTTTTCCCGTGGAAGTTCTGCAAATGCGCTTTCATCTTTGTCACGGCCATGATGAGACCACAAACTGTACATTTGACTTCTTTTTTGGGGTGCGTCGTGTTCTTGTGGTGATGCATATCTCTGGATGATTTGAAATGTTGCCCGCATATATTGCAGTGAACAACAGAATAAGATTTATGGGCCCTTACTGTATGAACGAATAGGTGGGCATAACTTCTAAATACGTAACCACATTGAAGACATTTCGCTGCAGAATCGTCCAGTCTGAATGGTAACATACCTAAAGCGACGTTCTTGTTAAACTTAATCTGATGGCACTCGATCAAATGGTCGACTAGTTCTTTCAAATTATCGATCTTCGTAGGGCATAGTTTACATGAAATTGTGGAAACATCGACATATACGACCGTCTCCCAATAATTATTAATTGCTATGTGAATTTCTTCCGTTTTGAAGTGGCTTCCAAAATGCGGTAAAAGTTGCTTCGGTTCCTTAAACTCTTCGTAGCAAAAGAAACACCTGTAGATGCTTCTGAGCCATTTGAAAGGGTATACCGTTGAGTTTATCAACACCTGCGTAATGTTCTGCCTTGTTACTTCCAATTTCTCTTGCTTTGACATTTCTTGCTTTCTCTTTTCAGAACTAGCTTGATTTTTGGTCGTCGTGCCACTTTTACAATATTTGTCTGCGAGTGTTTTGAGTTTTAGTTTCATATCTTCATCGGTCTCAGAATCTGACGACTCTTCATCTGATGTTTGGCTTCCTGAAAGTAAAACATCTTCTTAGTAATAAGTTGTCACTATTGAGATGTTTTCAAAAAATATCCCCTGGAATTAATATTTCATATCAGTCGATGCATTCTCGTTTGAGGATTGAAATCATTAAAAATGCGACCATTTTCCTGTTGTAATCGTTTTCCAGGGAACACATTCATCAAAAATTCGCTCTTTATTAGAAAGTATAAAGTTATGGTCGCATACGCCAATTTATATTTTATATTCATATTCATGTCTATTTATCACCAAAACCAGCTTTCATCCTGCTACGTTCGAAAATGTGATTAAAAGGATATAAATAAAATTAATTTTGAAAATAAATAAAACTTTTATTGTAATTATTTATATATTATAATAAAATTATATTGTTACCATTCATTATAAAATGACCAAGGCGTGTACATATCAGGCATATATAAGGCATAATTATATGATTGTAGATGGAAACTTATTGAGACAAAACTCTAGCTTTAGCTTCTCCCACAACAAAAGCACAGAACGAAATAATATAATTTTTGATCCTGTAATAAATCTGTGCCCAATGAGGTTATACATGCTTCTCCCAAGGCCAAAAACAGTGAAGCAACTGCAGATTCTTACACTGTGAACTTAGACATAGCTACGGGAAATAAATTAATACGTATAACGTATGACAACTATAAGTGGACCGCAACGACTGCCCCTTATTGTGGACTTTGCTAATAACCAAATATTAATTAATTAGTAGTTATATATGTCACTTATAATTTCTAACACAGATTATAAATAATATATTTAAAATTCATTACAACTTGACTTTATATTTCATTAACTTGTAAAATAATCGATTAATATAACAGATTACATGCTTTGTGAAATAGTAATATTTTTGTATATATATATTCATAAGTATTTCGTTAAACTGCTTGATTATAAATCTAATTTTTAAATTGTAAATAATACACTAAACGAACATACAAGAAATACTAACGTATTTTTTTATTCAAAAACAAGTTATTAGTGAAAAACATCAAATTGTGTTTCATCTACGCAACAGAAATTTGCTTTCGCTCGACTAACTAACCCTTTAATTAGAATTTAAAATGGCGCGTAGTTCTTAAAAACGTTCCAACCGACAGGTGGTCTATGCAGACTGGAATGTTTTTAAGAAACAAATTGTAATCGTGTAACTCATTTAAGTCTGTAGCATAGACAAACATCCAGATAACAAATATGAATTATACGAGCTTAATAATAATAGTAGTTTGGTATTTGTTTGTAAATAAATCGTATAGTTTGGACTTTGAACGAATCTATTCGAGTTTGAAGATACAATATACTCTTTAAAACAAACTCATTTACACTTGAAACGCACTCAGAATTGCTTATTGAAATATAACTATATAGTATATAGGCCTTAGAACGTTTCATACGATTTTTTTAGACGCAGTGACAGGAGCCGGTAATAATGCGGGACCGCGTTTCTTTTTCAGTGGGCAACACTTCGGTGACGCCTTTGGTGTTACTGAAGTGTATGGGCGACGGTGCTCACCGTCAGGTGGCTCGTCTGCTTGTTAGTCGATACATAAAATAAAATAAAAAAATGCTGAACTCGCGTAAGTACCTTTATCCCAGGAACAAGTAATTAACCGTACTTCATTGGATCTTTAATAAAACTGTGATTTATTAACGAAATTTGACCTGTTACTTTTGCACAACCAACCGGCTTTCTAAATCTATAGTTTGAACAGTGCAATAGTCAAGTGTTACTAAATTGAGATGAATGGCGATTGAGGACTGACTTTCAGTAGGACTCGGCACTCTGAATTCATACGAGCGGCTTTACGGACATCAATATTGAAGACAACCGATCATCATGACTGCACACTAATGAACGGGTGTGAAACTAGAACTAAATAAAAATGATAATTGAATTACACAATTAAAATAATGTAGCTGCCCCATTATTATTTTTGCCCTTCAACATGACTGCTTCACTGGAACACTTCGATTGGACTAACTTATTACTGTGCTTAAAAGACAACAAGGACATAGTTCCAAAGCTAATCTAATAATTATTCATTATTATTAAGAACCTAATGTTCCTACGAATGGGTTCTCAAACGGCATCATTGGTGGTTGAACAGTTTTGTGCATACGCACAAAGTGAGCCTTCATGATCTTTTTCGTCGTAAAAGCTTTGTCGCACGCGTCACATTTAAAATTCTTCTCCCCGCTGTGCTTATACATGTGATTCTTCAAACGGTTACTATTAAACGCCTTCCAACCACATACACCGCAAATGTGATTTCGAACCTTCAAATGCGTGTCGCGTAGGTGCGTCATCATCATACTCCGAAAGACGAAAGTCTTCGGACAGTGAAGGCACTTCACTTCTTGTCGGTTCTTGTGCTCCGAAGCCATATGTCGCGACCGCTTGTAATGACTCTGGAACGTTTGCGTGCACATCAAACATTTATACTTCCTGTCCATGTTATGTTGGTTCTTCTGGTGAGTCTTTAACTTTGCTCGCGTCTCGAACTTCTCTCCACACTCCGTGCAAAGCAAGCCGGTATTTTCGTGTACAGTTTTCACGTGAAGCCGCAATAAGGTCGCGTCCTTAAAGTGCTGCCCGCACACGTCACAGAGTATTGCTGATGTACCCTTGTGATCCTTATTCGTGTGATGCAGCAGAGGGCCAAATGTGTAAAAGCTAGCGCCACAGGCCAAACAATTGACGTTGAAGTTATCTAGCTTGAATGCCCCCATGCAAATTCCAACATCCTTGTTGTAGACGACATCGTGTTTCGCAATCAAATGATCAATAAGGTCGAACAAATCCGAGACAGGTTCCGGACAGAGTTTACAAGACAAATTCGATATATCGACATACACTACCGGCTCCCAATAGTTGCTCATAGCTTGCTCCTTAATATGATCTCCCACGTGAACATGCTGATGGTTTTTCAAGTCGGACGACTCCTGAAATATGTCATAGCAGTAGAAGCACCTGTAAGAACTCTTGAGCCAACGAAAAGGCATCACAGTCGACTTCGTGAGGACTTCGATAACATTGCTTCTGAAGATCTTACGTTTTTCTTTGGCGGAGAGCGACTTTTTCACGCGTACCTGCTCTATTTCTATCATCAGCTTGGTTTCTTCGTCGTGCTGAAGGTTAACAATCGGCGTGTTTGTTTCCTCCTGGCCACCCCTAGGTTCTCCTGCAAGGAAAACACATAGGTGCTTTAACTATTTTGCACAGTTCAAGTGGTAGACCTAGGTGTAGCCAGGGTACTTAATGCATTATATCTACCCTTTATTAAATAATTATTTATACAGGTAGCGTTTCATAAGTAGTCACAATATTATATGATATCACTACTTACTACGCTTAGATATTTAAACTACGCAACGGAATCTGATGCAGTTTGCACTACCATTTGGATAATTCCTTCCGAATGTTTTGTAAGTATAATACATGCATGTTATTGTTAAAGAAAATATTTAAAAAGTCAATTTTTCGCAATAAAATAGAATTTTGGGCGTTTTCATTGCTAACGCTGACAAAATTTTGCAAAATATATAAAATTTTGCACCTAATATGGCATTGTTTATTTCAAAAACATTTACAACCAAATGAAAACATTAAAAATAAGTGGGAATTCTAACTTGGTGTATATCCGAAAATAATCATCAAAACTAGGCGCTTATTTAAAAAATTCTTTTATAGGTAAATTATTCCAGTTACACATAGGCTTTTATCATGTACTAGCAAAAACTTGCAAATTGATTTGTGCAGATATTTTAAGTTTCAAGATTGTTCAAACATGGCACCATCGCAAAACCATTTCAATTGCAATATTAATTTATTTATTCTTATCTCTTCACATAATCAATCAATAAATTTATAAAGTTTAACATAACACTCAAAAATATTAATTAATAAGAGGAAATCCAGACGATTAACGGAGGTAAAGCGGGTAATCGATGTTTCTAAAAAAATATAACAGATGGCGGTACAAGTTGCGGCCGAGTAGGCGAGTGATCCGTCCATCGACGCCATGACAGTTGATAATACAACTTATACAACAAGACGTTCGTTAATCTTGTGATAAGAAATCTTTTCTAGTTTTTATTTTGATGTTCGATCAGGTTTGCTTTCGTTGCATTTTTTTACTATTAACTAACCGAGGAACAATTTACTTTTGCTGATTAATATTACATTGAGCCGGTATTGAAATCATAGCAAAAATAGTTATGTTTGCAACACACGTTTTGGACAAAGAGGATAAATTGTCCGTATTCTTTAGTACTATTTTAGTGACACATTTTTTAATATTTAATCTTCAGAATATTATTAAAGTATCAATGTAAAACCAATCATGCTCCGTGGTCAGAAAGTTCCTTGCAAAAAGCTATGCATGAAGAGAAGATCATTAATATACCAATGCAACAGCTACAATATATGGTATACGTTATGTCACCTTGTACAGCCACCTGAAATCTAGTAGTTTGGAAAGTTAGGTAATCCAATATTGACTGTTGTTTAGAAAAAACGCTTCGCGAGTAGTATCAGAAGTAGTACAATTTGTTCTTTGGTTTGACTCGCACAGTCTTTTTGGAGTTAGTTTATGTATAGGTCGAAAAATAACTAATATTCAATAATGTAAATACAGGCGAAGATTCCCGATACTGTACTACGATTGCGAGAACCCACTACTTTAGCGTGAGAGTTTAATTGAATGTTGAATTGTCTTATGTAAATATTGGAATAAAGTCCCAAAGCATAATTTCGCTCCGCCCACAATTTACAACATACACGAAATAGGTGTTAGAACGATAAGTTCTAAGCCGCCAAAAGTGTTAAGTATTAAGGGTAAGAATCTGAAGGAGAATAGTTAACAAAAATTATATACTGTTCAGTTCAATGTACATTAATTCCACCATTTTTCTTACTTGAACGGAAGAGAATACAGGAACGACTGTTAGACCGTTCACCACCTGCTTCCCAAGCTACGGCGAGTGATAATGAATGAATGATTCACGGCGAGCGACAATGATGAATGAATTTTTAAATTAGCTTCATTTTTTGTTGCGAAAACCCAGCCGCTTAAAGACATGAAAGTTGTTACTTCTTAATAACCACAAATCTTATAAATTGTATCCGGCATTGGAATATGCAACAAAAAGTAACGTCGTGTTTGACACAGGTGCGCCTCATACGACCTACCGCGTGCTGCCTCTGGATGTCGTCATTTATAGCCGTACAAGAAATATTTTGAGCAGAAAATATATGTATTCCAAAAGAGCCACCAAGTAGAATTATGAATCAATCTGATATTGAACAAGTTTTTAACGGTGCTTACATAAAGAGTGCTACTGTGCACAATGCAATTCAAAGCTTTCTGAAACACGGAATTTAGTCGTACAACACTCATTGGTTTGGTAATGAGTGTGTATGTTTGTACGACGGATCGTCCATTGGATCCTGAAACAAATGCTCCGTAACATTCGCGGCAAGTAGAAACTAATCCAACAACATCTACTTTGACACATCGAGATAAAGATATTGAACCATTTATTGCACTAGTTGAAACACAAGCGCGTGAATTTAAACGAACACCCGCTATAGTAGAAAATATTGAAATAATAAATCCATTGCATTTAAAACAAGGTATCCATTCAGAATATATTACATGTGATACCAGCCATAGCAACCATACTGATATAACTTCTCTTCTTACTACACAAGAACCAATCGCTTGCATCACGTCTTTCCTCAATGACAGATCGTCTACAGGAAATTCAGTCAACCAGTTCACAGCTTTAAGTACAAGAGATGAGTAACTCATCTACACCAACAGCTACATTTTCACCATACCAATTAAGGCCAATACCAAACATGGTTACTGCAAAAACTAACAGAAAACGCAAATGCCAAAAGTCAATAGTATTAACCTCTACTCACAAATACTCTATCACAAATAGAGTTAACCCCCAACCTGAAAAATTTCTTAGGAGGCGTTTAATAATGACCATTATATACTTTATTTATACATATCTTCTTGACATATACAAATATTTTATTTAATATATTTTACGCTAACTTGTGATATGCTTAATAAATTTCCAATGCCTAATAATGTATTCACTAAATTAAACAGTTTTACTGAGCTAACTGTTAGTTTGCACTTATGCAATTCGAGTAAAAAAAACACTCAAAATCCCCCGGATTATGTCCACACCAAAAATATAACCTAATTAAAAAAAAAAAGCAAACATCTAAGTGCTATTTACAGATTTATTATTATCGCTAAAAATATATATAAATACGTTTTTACGATAAACACATTATCTAACTTTTCTATGATATTGTTAAATTACATTTTTAATATTCTCAAATCAATGCAAGCCCCACATTATCATGACAATGGCATTTGTCATACAACTATAAGCTCGCAAAAACTTTAAAAACCTACGAAGATCGCTTAAAACAATTTAAGCTAAGTCCTCTCGCCTCGCGCCGTAAGTTCCTGGACGCCATGTTCCTATATAAACTTTTAAATGG
>DWPT01007639.1:0-10678 GCA_018251895.1 Agathymus mariae mariae | reverse complement strand
CGAGCAGACGAGCCACCTGATGGTAAGTGGTCACCGTCGCCCATGGACATCAGGAAGACCAAAGGTATTGCTGATGCATTGTCGGCCAGGAAATGAGAAGAAGGTACATAAGATAGTACTGGCTCTCAAGCCAAAATTATTTATCTGTTTACAACTTCATTGTCTGCAATATAACTAGGTTTTAACAAACAGGGGAATTATTGCCTGGTGTCAATCTCTGCCAGTCAACTCACAATGACGGTGAGCGTTTGCGGTAGGTGACATCAATTATTAAGTCAAAGAGTTTTAGCAAGTCAATATAATATTTTAATTTCTTGAAAAATGAATGCATATCGGCTTAAACGTAGTCCTAGAGTGAATCACCGATCGGAGGTCGTGTACAGCGGTTATTGCTTTCTGCACCGTTTCCCAAAGAAATTGACGAATCCGACTGTGAGGAAGTACAAAGCGTTGTGATTTCAGTGAAATAAAGGCCGGAAAGGCCAGTTCGGCGCACAAAGAGTGATTGCGCTCAGAAACGAACCATTGCAACGCCATCTATGGACGGAAATGTGCACCGCTTAGTCGCGCCTTGATTGGAACGTGGTGACGGGCAAAGTCCCTTTATTACAATACTGTGTATTTTCAACTATTTGAGCTGTGATTGTCGTCTATTCCTTTACAGCGGGAAACAAACCGACCAACGTACACAGTCAACCCTGTGATTGGAAAATTGCATTTTAGACGAGTTAAGGGTTTCTGCCAGAAAACGTCAGTTTAAACGGGACTCATACAGTTTTGAAAATAATAATTGTAAAAAATGTATATAAATAAATAGAAAACAATTACTTTAATTTTTTTTTATTCCAAATCAGATTTTGTATGGAGTAAAGTTATAAGTTTTGCAAACTTAATAGGCGCAGTACATTATTTGACGCGAGGCATATAAAAAATAATGCTTTTTAATCACTTTTTAAACAGCTTACTCCAACTTGAAAGTCGGTGTACGTTGACAACCATTGCAGCCGATTACAGAGCACGATTTTGTTTCAGAAGAACGTATTTTAAAATGTTCTGAGGAGTTCCTTCGTCGTTTCTCCTTGTTAATATTAAAGCATATTTTCAATACGATAGTAGACGCAAAAAAGTTAAGTACATAAATGTATTGACAGAAATTTGTATTTCACCAGCATCTTCTAGCTAGAGAAGAATATGGGTCGTATGGGATTTGAATTTGAACTGACATAGTCTGCTCGGGGTTTATCATGCTGGATGGATCAGTTGACATATATATCATGCTGGGTGATAAAGAATCCCTCAAGATTCTTCAAAGGGTCCACAGAGTTTAATGCCATCTGTACTCGTTCGTACGTGAATCCTTACCACTTTCCTTGTAGAGTTTACCGTGAAGGATGATCGCTGACTAGATATTCTAACATAAACTGTTTTGATGTTTGTCCTATAATAGAAAATTCAATTCTCTTCAAACCCAAAAACGAAGATAAGTCAAAAAATAATTTCAAAGCAATTTTTCCTTGAAATACAAGAACCGTGATAATGGTACCCACCTGGACTGGCAAACTGTCAATAGATACCCGGTATATTTGATGGATCGGGCTTACGATGTGAGATTTCTGCCCGCTAAAACTTGCTGAGCGACGGTTTGGCGTATATTGTCTAGCGAACCTACAGTCAAACCTAAATGTCAAATGAAATTAAAAATTCAATATAAGACTTGGCGTTGGCAAAATTTCCTGAAACAATTTGATATACTCGTAATGTAATTATCGAGATTACCAAACATTGACTAAAATTGAATAGAGTCCTATTCGTCGCCTGCAGTGCTAGTAGTAACAGTAAGAGCCTTGCATCGATCCAGTTCCACAGACGCCGCCGTGTACATTGCCCGACGATTCAGTCCGAATGCGGCTGCATCCCACGTATTACTGATAACGGTCCTGCAATGGCTCGGGATTAAAATTAACAAAAAATCCTGTTAATACCTCTAAGGTTTCCAAGTATTATTACTTTTGTATGATGGAAACAATTATTATGTTATTTGAACGTTGGTTTGGAGAGGAGTTTGGGATTGGCCTATTTCGAATTATACACGTATCCAATTTTCTAATTTGATAATATAAAACTAATTATCAATTGCTTATGTAAGTTAAAACATAGTAACGAAGATTTTATACCTGAGTATGACGATTGCCAATCAATATTTAGCCAGCATTTTAATCTTTGCCTCTCACATCGCGATGGTGGATTGAGGTAATGATGAACTAATGAAACTATTATATGAATACATCAAAGCAAGTCATGCAGTCAAGCTGGGGTTAACGTAAAATATATGTCTACGTAATTAAAATTTCATTCTCAAAAATCTAAGCGCAAGGTCTAAGACATTTATAAATCTATATCTACATTACTATACAAATCTGTAATATCTGTCTGTCTATACATACAGATATACAGATATACACTGTATATACAGAGATTGCCTAAAGTCGTTGCTCATTGTCATTAATGAAACTTCTTAACACCACCGGCTCAGGCTATCCGTAGATGCTAAGTATGAGAATTTGTTGAGTAGAAAACGGGCTTTCTTAAACCATTCCTAAATATAAAAAAATACCTATGTTTATTTGGTATAAAGGCCTGAAATTCACAATTTGTGTCGAATAATGACGAATTATCAATATGAAAAATAAATTAATAAAGTACTAAACAATTAACAATAATATATAATATACGAATACCAAGTAGTTCCGTAACGGACGCAATCGCTCGCGGTGGTACACAAACTGCCTCCAACTGTCCACCTGGCCACTCGCGTGTCCGGACGCAGGCCTCCTGCACCTGCTTGCCAACTTCGGCCGCAATTTAATTAGCTATGTAAATTGTTTTCCGAGAACTTCGTACATCCGCCATTTACATATGTAACGGTATTGTTATATTTATTTCTTGTTAGTCCAAATATAAACTACCTTTAAGCGAAATTTACTTGTAAGTTTAAATTTAAAATCATTTAATCATGTAGGTATTCTGTAAATATACTTATGCACGTCATTTTTTGCTTCTATTACCGTTACACCCGGTTTACAAATTACACCCGAGTAAATACTAGACTGATTAATTAAAAGCCTCGGGTAAATGATGTGAAAGAATGTCAGCAATATACTATAATAGCTTAAAATACGATGACCCCATAGCACAATTGGTAGTGACCCTGCCTGCCGAGCGAGGGGTCCCGAGGTCGATTTCCGTCCGGGCAGCCATTTATGTGAAACATAAATATTTTTGCTCGGGTCAAGGGTGTTTGTAATGTTATACTTGTGTCCATGCTACTCATAACACGAAATCCTAGTGCGGGGGTGTGAGTGTGTACACGTTTAAAAAAGAAGAAATTCGCCAAAAAGACAATTATGTCATGTTACTTTTAAATTTGTTTAGATTTCTGTATAAATTTCATTTAAAATTTGCTGTTGCACTCTGCTGATCAAGTACTTGCTGACGTGATCATAGATCTTTTCTAACGGAGCTCATTCTAATCTTCTTTTATATTATTTTAAGATACTCTGAAATCAAAATAATAAATGCATACAAACTCACAACTCTAGCACAAAAACCTGACAACACGCATTTATGTTGCCTATGAATGTTTGTCTCAGTATACCGATGGTTATTTACAATATAACCGGGACTCTTCTCTCCTCGAGCAGGACTGTCACCAACCAAGCTACAGGCTCGTCTGTAGTACACTAATTTAATACAAATTGTAGTGAAAATATTCAAACACGGCAGCTTAACAAATAAGTTTCCCCTAGAGCGGCTTCATAAACAAACTCAACTGAACGCTACGTTACATCCTTAACTCGCGTGTACAAAAATCGGCCGGGACGAGCATACAATCTATTATGTAAATGATGTCCGTACCACACAACACCGTAGGTTTGTCGTCATCTATTGTCTTGACTTAAAAGATCTATCCACTTGTACATGGACAATGTGATTGTATTTATAAAGCTGCCTTTTTTAATTGTTTATTATTTATGATAAAACAATATACATTAATTAATCGCTTATGATACGACGGTATTATAAAATAATTACATAAAATTATTTACTAATAATATAAGTTAGTATAAAAAGTCAAAGACGACTGATTAATATAATAAAAAAAACTGACAACGTGCACTTTTTTCTAATAAAGCAAAGTTGTCGAACGTAGCTGCAACATATGTTGTTCTATTTCACTTGTAGGCACACGACGCATTTCTCTCTCTTTCGTGTGCGAGCAATAGAAAATATTACAATTTCATGCGTAACATTTTAACTACACAAAAGAAGTGTTGCATTCTTGCATATGGTCCTACCTCGGTCACAGTTTGACAGACTTATAAATATATATTCTTAAAAAATAAGTACCAAGTCTCTTATTCGGGTCCTATCGTCTTGTAGTTTTAGTCTCGATAAAATTAAAAATCGACAAAAGTACTAAATAAACTTCCGCTTAGATAACTCAAGCCATAAATGTACTATTAAATCGCACAACTGCCTTTCATGTATCAGTCAGGTATTCTAACACAAAATAATTTCAATATGATATGAAGTAATCTCTACAATCCACGAACTTGCGAGTATCCATCATAGGAAAGGATTGTAGTTCCTCAGTCAATGTAGGGTACTTTATTTTTGGGACAAATAATGCCTCAAATAAAAACTCTGAATGCTCATGACGGATCGCTCTCACAAAATCTATTCATGAGATGTTTCTATATATTGTTTTTTGGACAACAAACTCTATTCAAAAACGATCTACTTGTGCCAGAAAACTAGTGCAGAGCACTTACTAACTATGCAAGGTAAAAATGCTGGTACGCCTGGAGAAAAAGGAAACGCGGGTTTCGAACGGTGCCGAGTAATCATTTTTCAAATTGCTTGAACTTTTATTGTGACATGAGTGAGAGGGATATGAATATTTCAGGAATAAAATACATTACAGTTGCAATACGCTTAGCTAAATATAAACTCGATAATAACATCTTACACAAATAATGACCAGAAACCACATTACGAAGCATCTAGAGTCAAGGACTACGTAAACCAACAACTCGAAAAACAATTTACATGTTCGCCAGAACGGTTTCGCTTCCATAACTAATTAAGTTAAGGCGAAGTTCTCGCAGGTGGCACTGTTTACCGCTATTTCTAGCTCTCGGTCTTACAAGTGGGGCTGAATTCATTATCAATGTCTGAGATAAAATATAATATATTTTTAAATTAACGCAAAAGTAGATCGCTTAAGAATCGAACTTATAAATAATTAAAATAAAGTGTTTCTATTTCTCTCTGCGTTCCCACGAATACTTTCATGTACACCCCAGGCCCAGGTCCCTGCACACTATAGTATCTATTGGCTACTTGCTTCCTGTTATATTTTCCATTAGTATTTTTTTTTATTCCTTGTCCTTCGATAGGATGATTACTGATTTATTTTTCAAGTGACATCGAATGTTTTCAGTGACATTCCATCAAATGATACTTTCATCGTTTGTCCATCAGCTTGATTGTATTTCGTATAAAAAAGTTATATAAGAAAATTAAAGTCGATGCCTAATTAGATCAAAAAATTTATTTCAGTTACTTTTTATTAAATAATTACAATTACTATAAATATGTATATAAATGTATATTCTACTTAATACCTTTTATAAGAGTTTTCTTTCTCCTATATACAATAAATTTAAAAAAATATTTTTATAAATGGATTAATATTTCAAAAAACTGTATTAACATCAAATGTCATTCACTACAAGTTAAAAAAATATATTTGAAATTGATTGGATCAATAAAAAAAGTATATTAACGACTGAAAATTTGAACAAGATATATAAATATAGGCCGTATGTAACCCTAAAGAGGACATATCTTTGTTGAATTTCGAAGGAGGGTGGTAACGAGCCAGACAGGTAACAAAAATGTCACCAGTAATAAATTAATTTTAAATAATAGATTTTCATATGTATTCAGTGAGGAATTTAAGTAAAATTCGGTGGCGATCTTCAGCCGTACCACAGAAAGAAAATAGGGGCATAGAGTTAGGATATTTAAACAGTATCATACCTAATCTTGTGTTTATATAAGTCGTCAGGGAACAGCCACTGGAAGCGCAAACTTAAAATAACTTTGTATGCAAATTGGCGTCCTGGTTTACTGTACTTTCCTTACTCTCTTCGATGCTGTAATCCTTTTCAAATAGGAAGTCCCTGCGGCATACCCCTTTCATAGAAATGAGACCTATTTCATAGAAATAAGACTTTATATGTAATATGGGAGGTGATAAATTTTGATTCAATCAACTCTGTACACCACAGCAGAGCTGATTCGTGCAACTGAAGAATTATATACGTTACTGCATCAACACTTACGGTGCATGCGTATAACCAGGAATCTCAGATCACGCCTGACCCACCATTCGGTAGGTAGACAATATTATGGGAGGCAATATTGGATTGGATTGTTTGAAATATACGCAATCTCATTTACATATTTAAGACCTTTCGCCATGTAGCAGACCGTCACATCACAAATATGGTCTACTTCGTCATGGCTTGGTCGCTAATAGTACTGTATCATCGCACAGGACGGCTCAGCTAAATCCCATCTTGTAAAAGTTAAGAAAGCAAAATCATACTGCCATTCTGAAAGCCAAAGTGGGTTTTATGGCTCCGTTATCCCACTAGTGACCAGAATAAGCACTGAAAAATATTAACAGTCCAATTAACTATTATCCTTCACATTATACTCCGACGGTATACCCTAACATATGATCTAGAGTTCAACAAAAATAAATGCAAAAAGGAACCGTATGTCCTTTTAGAATATTCCACAAATCTCATTCGTACAACTTCGTTTATTACCTGGGTCCACTACTCTATTGCAAAAGAAATATCTATCCGCTCCACACCCGTAACTGTAAAAAAACTATTTCTAACCATCGTACCTGTAATTACTTAGAAACAAAACCCCTACTAGATAACATACTGATAAAATTTTTGGCATAATATTTTTATGCTCGTAGAAGACGTTGTCATGCATTAGTAGCACACGCTACATACGTTCATGCAACCATACTTACACTCACACACACGCGTACGGTCGCTCAGGCACAGGTCAGGTCAGGTTTTTTCTAACCTACTCAAGTACCAGGCTCTCACACAGCATGGTTAAAAATGTAACCAGAAACACTTATTCGACAACTTATGATCTTTGTAAGAGGAACGTTATTATTATTATTAGTATACATTCAACAATCGTCCAGGGTTCAGCTACGCCCATTGGCGATAGTTCATACGTTTTTTTTATATGCAAACAGAAAAATAAAATTTCGTATGGGTGTAATTATTTTGGGTGATCACCGTTGGTCACATAGGCAACGACTATGAAACGACCAGAAATGAGCCTCGAAGGACCAGGTAACTGTGTAACTAAACAGATTATGCATTAAAAAAAAAAACTTGAGTTAAAATCTTAGTACATCCGTTATACATATGTCAACTGCCACTTAGTAACGTAGTTAGAAACTGGAAAGCAAGTCTATCGCGGTTAGACCTGCGTAATGCTGTTAGCGCTATTCAAGCGCTAGCGTTAGAGGAACATTATGCTAAACAAGTTGAACCAGTCCACGTAACTCGTTGTTGACGATGCACAAAGTTTATTATTACGAAATGTGGTGACTCAATGCCTATTTACGGTGGTAAGATCTTAACTCAGTTTATTCAGAGGGTAATAAAATTTACACTTGTCGTAGTGATATACGCAGAATTACTTTAATTATTATGTTATTAACCTGTAGACAAGCAAAAGATCACTCGATCTATCACTGTCGCATCTGACTATATCGCCACTTACCATCAGGTAGGACCGCAATAAAGAATTGACTTGCAATAAGTAAAAATAAATAACGCGAAACACATCATAGGTACACCGTATGCCAAGAAGTACGACGATTTTACGATTGATTCTTGAAGGATGATAATAGCTATCCAGCTTGGCAAAGAGTCTATTCCTCGTCCTTTGGATAATAGGATGAGCCATATCATGAGTTGTGAGACTAACATCCACCATGTACCGTTATGCAACACGCACCAAAAACAGGGATGTTTGGTTTGAAGTAAATAACAGATTGAACTCCTAACACCACAAAGGAACTTCGCCCGTACGTTCAGATAGTATTTTAGGTGTTTGCTACTCCTGCACAACATCAGTTGTCGAGTGTAAACTGTAATTAATTATATCTAATGGCAAGCATGTCTTATAATGTTCCACAGTGCAAGTATGCACTCGCTTTTTTACTTACAATGCTGATCATGTTAGGATGGTAGACTTTAGACTTTCTTTAAAATATTATGAAAAACTCTTAGGTATGCAAATTTCCTGTCGATATTTTTAATTGAAAGAGATGACAATTATTTCTAATTCGCATTTCACTTTAACAGTTACAGGATTATGCAGATTACCCCTTGCCGGAAATCGATGTTCAAAACACTAGGCGATCACATATATGAATATTTTAGCATTTATTACACATGCTTAAATCTGTAATGGATATTAAAAGGAAAACTTGGAACAAAGATAAGAAGTTGATTCCATTTCATATTGCTTATCGCGAAGTGTTTCCATTTCGAGAACTTTTCTGTTTATACTAATGCGATTCTGCGACATCGCGTGCTATTTACATTTTTATAAAAAAGTTTAGCTCTAGAACTTTGTTATGAATGTTATTGTTCGTTCGGTTTAAAAATTGTAATATTTATAATTATTAAAGTCATAGTTTTTTCGGTGAGATGAAAATTCGGTAATACTAACACTAACGTTGACTAACTACGAACATAAAATAACCAAAAAATAAAAATTGGAAGTATATTAAAATAAAGAGCAAAATTCTTAGTTGAGATACACGCTGATAATATATGAATATGGTAAAAGTATAAACCATTTATTATCATAGATATATTTTACTTTGACAATCTACGTTTAGTTATCACGAAGACAACAAACGGGTAAGTTACATTAGATTAAAAGATTCCTCGTAGTCGCAATAATCACACCTCATCAGCATTGAAGCGAGACAATCTTCACAAAATTGGATTGCCAAGCTGAGAATCACAACTAAGTCCATAGACTACTTGTTTGTACTTTGTACTTCGTATTGACTACGGCGTATTGTCGACAAAAAAACACAAGTTTCTCTTCACAATGTGCACGATGATTAACGTGATTACACGCACTTATATCAGTGAATTATTAATTATTTATTCGCCACCTAGCCATTTTCTGTATATTAATACATTTGATTGACTTAGGATGCCCCGGATATTAAGTAGTCACACACATCTGTATTTTACCGCCATTGAATTATTATTTTTCTGACTTTCCGAAGGTTAACTGGCAGACGATGCGTTTAGCATTAAGTTCGCCTTGTAACTTTACTATTTGTATGGTGCAAAAGTTTAAATAAATAAATACCAAGAAGGAGACCACGAACCAGCATAACTAACCAATAATGCACTATTGACATTATTGACGAAGCATGTTATATTACAAAACATTTGTTTTACTGTAGACGAAGGGTGACAACTAGTCAGAAAGATAAAGATCTAACAATGCCATGTACTATCAAGATACGAGCAGAGCAGAGGCCAGTGACCGCCTTTACCTCTTTCGTTACAATGATGCAACTAGGAGACGATTGACCACCACTCGATGATGGTAAGCCCAGCACACTACGTAATTTTAGTCACCTACATATAAAATCAAAGACGTTTCCGTATCTAGCGCGTTCCTAAGTTCACCTCCGTTTCATACATTTATTCTTTCTCATACTACTTTGCTAGTATTAGAAAAATCGTAATATTTTAGCAATAATCACGCCCCATCAACATTAAAGCGACTGCGGCAATTCTCGAGAGATTGGATCGCTTCTGCGCCGCATCGTTACAGGTCTCCGCCGAGTGCTGGCTTTCACCTTACTCCTTCCTGCTACTCGTTATGAGTAAGCATTTTCTTGCAACTACCTATTTTATTTGAAAAAAAGATGCGGTATATTTTGTAGTTTCCTGCATTGATTTCTTTATAGATAAATCTTTCAAGTGATGATAATAATAGATGATGTGACAATGTTAATGTTCATGAAACCCGATTAGGTAAACGTTTTTATATTACCTACGAAAACTTTTAATTATTAAACTTTTAAAATTTGCGTATTTAATCTTTTCTATTATGTTCATTTTCTTTATTTGTTAATATTCTTATATTATTTTTTAAGTCTATTAAAGCTCTATAAATTTAAATTTAAATGTCCATACTAATATTATGAAGAAGAGAACGAAGTGAGTTTGTGAGTATGCGGAATGTAATCTCCAGAACCCCGGCACCTATTTGAAAAATTATTTGGACCGTTTGAAAGGCACATTATTCTTGATAGACATAAGCTATACATCATGTATTTATATCGGTTTTTAATCTGAACGAAGTCGAGACGGGGAGCTATTTGTATATAAATAAAAAAAAAGAAATTGATTATTATTTTCGTTAAATTTTTAAGTATGTATTTGTTATACTTCTACATGCCCATCATGATTGCTAAGGAATGGAATATAGTTTAAATTGTAGCAAATAAAACAATGTTAAAATT
>DWPT01007638.1:0-10678 GCA_018251895.1 Agathymus mariae mariae | reverse complement strand
GGCTAAAAATATGTAAATTCTCTTTGAATAAAATTTTTAATGAATAAATTTAACAATCTTTAAACTCACATCATTCTATGCCTTTTTTAAGTGGGTAAATAGACCTGATTACAAATATGTAAACAAACAGACACAAATTCTAACAACTATTGTTTTGGATTCTATTACATTAAAAACCCTAATAGTTGTTTTTTTCATATAACCTTAATGTACAGTAAGCGATTAGTGAGAATTTTATTATATGTATAGATTCATACAACACAAACGTTTGTAATTAAATAAAAATGTAATGTAGTTAAATCGACACATTTTTATCCCTGACAAATGAACACCGGTAATAGAATAACGACGCAATCAGACAACGTTACCTCGACGGTTGCAAAAGTGTTTTCAATGATCACATTCAATACTCACGTCGTCAGTAGCGAATAGATATAAAATTGGCGACCATAACTTGATGAAATTTTAGATTTAAATCTTTATGAGCCTGGTTTAAAATGAATAATCTTAGGTATTGAAGTGAAAGTTCGATTCCTGCATGACGGTTAAATTTTTCACGACTTACTCTATTTATTTGATGATAAGAAAAATATTTTTAAATAACATGTTATTGAATATTTATATTTTAAAATTATAGGCTTATTACAATTTAATTATAACTTGCTTCGGTGAAAGAAAAAACCTGCATCAAACGTGAGGACACCTGCATGTCTGAATATACTCCGAAGTACGCGAAGTCTGTCAACTCGTACTTGGTGAGCGTGGCAGACCGTGGTTTTAACCCCTCTCATTGTGAGAAGAGATCCAAGCCCAATAGTGAGACAGATGTAATGTAATGTAATAATGTAACATTACAGGTTGTAACGATGATGATAATTATTATATTCGATAATAAGCAGATATATTTGGAAAGTTTGAATAATAATTACATTTTAATTTAGTACTTAAAGAAAAATATCGTGAGAAAATCTCTGAAAGCTATGTGAAGTCAGTTTATCGGGAGTTGGTTGAACTGTTGCCGTACATTGTGAGAGGAGACCATACACACATAGTTACTTTGGTGAAAGCAAAAATGTGGTTACCTCTATTGCGATCTCGAAGTCCTTCCGTTCAATAGTTCCACTCTGGTTGACATCTGTACAGAAAAATATTTTATGGCCAACTCATGACAAGATAATAAAATTATACTCGATAGCTATTTTAAGTACTTAGGAATGGACTATTCACAATAAAATTTGATAGTAAAATGTTTGGATAGTTAAATACAATAATAATAATAGGAACATTTTTCGGGGAATAAATTACGAATACTTTTCGTTTGTAATCTTTCCAGAAAACATAGATTTATACCTTAAATAATAGGGACCATGATTCTTTATGTCAAAGTTACCAGCAAAATATCAGACGTATAACTTGATGGTAATTGACTGCTTATTTTTAGATTTAAGGACTACATAAAGATTGATTGCATTTTCTACCTGGCCGACGAGCTACTCTTCTCCGTCTAGAAATGAAAGAAATGTTTTACCATGTTTCTATTATAGAAAAAGGCAAAGTTAAAAGCTGTTAAAAAGGCTTCTTTGCTTTCTCCTTAGACAGTAACGCGTCGGCTATATACGTGGTGTTATTAATGTCGCCGGACTCCAACTAACCATCAAGAGACCTGTGAGCCATTTATAAATTATGGTCATTAAACGGGATAATTCGTGGTTTCTTTACACAGTGACAATAGCTTACCGAAGAATACGTTGAAAACGTACAGAAGCTTCTTTCGTCTGAATTCGGAGATGGACATTTTTGAGTTATCTGAAACAACAGAAAATCAATTTTTTATCTATGTTTATGAAGTCCTTCTTACTGTAAATTCGCATATCGGGTCTTACGTATATTTGTGTAAATGGAGAAACCTTACAAAATATTATATAAAGATAATCACACGAGAAAATATCGTATAGAGTCTCTCGTATTTGTGTAATGTATGTGTGTTAAAACACGTCTACTCTTACATTTAATTGAATAGTTCAATTACTTAAAGGTTGCCTAGTAGAGGTCGCTGCTATAGGCCGCCTGTTGTGTATTTATTTGTTTCATAATTTTTATTTATTTTTCTGTTTGGTGTGCATAATAAAGTATATTGTATTGTATAGTATCGTTTAATCAATTATTTAATTGTCTAGGATTTTCTTACTACGTCATAAGATATTTTATTACGACTTTACCTACGAATAATATAATAATTATAATAAATTAATTACTATTGTTCGATACAGTTAATTATAAACCCTAGTATCTGTCGATTGATTTAAAATTCGAAATTAAAATATTTCCGAATTAAAGTTACATGATAGCCGTTTGCGGTTATGATAATGTTAAAATAATTATTATGCATTGTTAACTCTTTATAATTTTGTTTTTGTTGTTATATTAATTGTTATGAATTTCCCCTGAAAGTGCGGCAGTATATCGAAACTGCTCCGGAGTATAATTTAGTTCGGTGAATAAAAAAAAAAACTCATTATAGAACAGCAATTTCATAGTATTTCTATGCACAAATTTGAATAATGTAAGAAAATCTTAGATCTCAGTTATTTCATTATTAATTGTTTCATTATCAGAAAATCAATACTTCATTATTGAAAATGTTATTATGTTAAGACAAGTTTGACGATTGACCCATGAGTAGGTTTAGAGTAACAGCGGCTGTCTAAAGCGACAGGAATATCGCGTGAAATGAGTATTATGCTCTTCCAAATTCGTTATAGTCATTTCTTGTTGGAGGTCTCTAAACTCTATAGTGTTTTATGCTGCTGGTGGTAGGGTTTTATTACCTGCAATAGCTATATTCTGAAATCTAAAGGTGTTTTTTACACGACTCAGTTGCAATAGCAGAAAGGCAGTAATGAGTTGGTCGCTCGCTTTCTTTATTTCCGACAACGTCGTTTGTTGGCTATTTAATAAAAATAGTTCAGATAACCTAAAATTTTGTTGTAGCATAACATGATGATGAAATAAATTTTTCAATCCCAATATTTTCTGAATATCTCAAAATATACACTTAGATTGAACATTCTTGCGTTTTGATTTCAAATTTTAATAGAGGAATAATAAAAATAAAATAAGGATGTCTTATAATGAATATTAATTGTTTTAAGTATTATTCTAAATTTAAATTGTGTCTTTTTCTTCACTTATTCTACATCAAATCGAAAAATCCATTGTCGTGTCTTAGGACTAATATTTCTTTTATTTTATGGTAATACCCGACGAACGAACCGACGAGCGTTCTGATGTGGTCACCTAAGTGGTACCGTCGCCCATGGACATCAGCAAGACCAAAGGTATCACTGATGCGTTGTCGGCCAGGAAATTAGAAGAAGGTAAGAAAGAAAGCAAACCAAAGTGAATGAATGTACTTAACATGCTGAATATTCCCAAATAGTCAGCTTTAAAAATAAAACATTCTCGAGTCGAATATAAATTTAATTTAAAGTTGCCGAAAACTGGTACCATACGGCGGTAAACTTTCATTTTGAGTTTACATACTAACGAATATAATTCATAATTTGTTATGTTTTGAGTCATGAAGAAAATTCTACAAGACAACATATATATATATATATATAATAAAAACAAAATGTCAATAAGTCAAGGTATTTAATGTTACTAGAAATATTGAAACATTTTCATGTTTAAATAATTATGTCAATTTTTTATTTGTATTACATTTCAATTTCATTTTGTTAATTATTACCATAGACCTAATAAATGTTGTTATTTCTTAAAATCGAATATAATATATTTGAAGCAACCGCATTACGTAATTGTAAGAAATGCCTTTACCCCAGACGATTAGATTACAAATCTGATTAAACTTGTGTACTGGATCGATTGAATGGACAATTTCAACGATTTTAATTAATAAACTTTATAAATAAACCCTTCCCTTAGTTAACCCTGTAAACAGGGTTGAACTGTAGTAGATGTTTACACAACATAATTAAATTTACTGATGATGGAATCTTGTACGCTCCCACTGCGACCTTCGCCGTAATTTGCATGCTCCTACTAGGACTGTACCTTGTGTTAAATAAAGTTTTTGCGTTTTGTCCTCGACTGATAAAATTTGTAACAAAGTAGACGTACCTTTATTTTAAATTCAATTTTCATAAACATATTTCTTGTGTGCGTGTGTATCTCACTGAACTCCCCCTAAACGACTGGACCGATTGTCATGAAATCTGTTGTGTGTATTCCAGGGGATTTGAGAATGGTTTAGATTCACAATTTGGTCCACTGGAAATTGATTTTTTAGAAAATGGGAAATTTCCACTGGAAATTTTCGAATTAGACGTGTGTACAGGACAACGTCTGGCTGGTCCGCGAAACAGTGACTTTAAATGTCCTCTTTGTTGTTAAATGATGCATGGGGTTATGGTGGCCACAAAACTCCATGTAAACTTCAATAAATAATCATCTTCTTATAGGTATCATTCGTTTTCAATGTGACCTTGGTGTTTGCTACCGATTTTCAAATATAAAGTTTCACTGAAGCCAGGAGTTAATTTACAAACTATCCGTGATAAACTACACTTGAAAGTTTGTTGTGGACTAAATTAGTTTAATTTGTAAGTACGGCACCGCTGATATTGTACAAACTCCACGGAGATACTATTTCGAAGCTTTCATGAATTTCTAATTTTAAGAACGTGATACGTGGTGTACGGATCTTTACCTGTCTATTTAGGTATAATCTAATATGTATAGTAGTAATATGTATGTAGTGTAATATAATATGTATCTCCACGTACTTACTCAAGTTACAAGAATTATAATTATTTAATCCATTAAATTCGATTCGTTTATGTTTAAAATACAACTTTGTGCGCTTGGATTTAAATATTACGTGTGTATATTTTATGATTCTTCCGAATTATTGTAATAAAGTTATTATGTGTAAAGAGTGAAAAGGCACACTATCTAAGGCGACATGGAAAACCTACCGTCAGGTGAGATTGTAGTCAAGCATTGACTTATAATATTTGTCTTATTCACAGAATCGACATGATTTCAAGTTCTGATGCCCATCTCGTCTACCGGATGCAAAATTAAACTTTAAAGTTAGATTCACCGGAGCAGATACTTTCCTGACAGCACCGTTAGCGGGGAAAACCTTATGGGACGGAGTAGATTAATAATAAGTATAAAGTTATCTATATGTGAGATTCGAGACAAAAAAAACTTGATCACCAGACATTAATTCATGGTTGGAACAAGTGCCAAAACCCTCAACAGTATATTACCATGAAAACCATCTCCGTTGCCAAATTTTAAATGGCAAGGCAAAAATTGTGGTTTGTGATTAATAACATCTGTTCACATCTATTCAACGCCAGGCCACGATTAATTTCAGCTGCAGAGTGTGGAGGGAGCGGTAATTATTAGGTTCGTTATATGTTACATTTACTAATACTAGTTGCCCGTCCACTCTTGGCTTTGGGAATACTCCACACACGGATCCATTACCGGAGGTGAAGAGTATAAGGTGAGAATATAAGTTCTGAATATGCTAGAAATAATCCAAGTCTATTCAGCGCTTTCAGACATAGATTGTAATGATAATAGTGATGATAAAAATCGATCAGTTTAGATTTTACTATATGTGTAGATAGACAGGTTTCTGTCTCTCAGTCTGTAAACGTGGAATACTAAAACCGCTAACTTAAATAATTCATGTTTTTATAATTTATATTATAGGTCCTAATCAAGGATACTTTTTATACCAGGTAAAGACGCTGTTCCCCAAGCGAGGGTGGGTTAGTTTTATTAGTGTCTTAGGTGATTGTCCAAGTAAGTCGACGGTCATCGGAGCAAGATAGCGTATGCAGCAAGGTTTAGCTATGATGTTTCAGAGAGCATATTAGTCGCCCATCTTGATTGTTAGCGATAGAAAGCAATTGGACCACATCGGTACTTCGGGTGGTACAAAAATATCCGACACATGCTTGGTTAAAAAGCTCTCATTCACAGTCGGACACACCGTTATATAAAGTTTGTTGCTCAGTTGGTTATGACCCTGCTCAGCGAACAGACCCAAGTTAGATTTCGAGCCAGTGCGGCGTTTTATGTGATAGATAATTATTTTTTATTACTATGCCACACGCAACACCGGAAATCCTAGTGCTGGGATGTGAGTGTGAGCGTTTATTTGTATTATTCACATAGATAATTATTCATATTTCACTACATTATTTCATTCACTTTCCGTGTGCCCCTTGTTAAATCCCATCGGGGACGGTGTTTAAACATAACACACTTGCTTGCGTCGTGACAAAGATTGAAAAAAAAACCGATAAAAAAATAACTTTTGTTAACTATGGAGAGTATCTTAAAACAATTGGTTTTAATATGTACAGTGGATTTAATTGATTACGACCTTGGCTATAACGACAATGTAACTGAACTGTGTGTGTCTGTGTATCTTTACGATTCCCGGATATAACGACGAAATTACGCGGTCCCTTCAATGTCGTTATGTCCGAAATACACTGTATATGGCAGTTTTTTTCTCCCTCTCTCTCTCTCTCTTTCTCTCTCTTTTTTTTTCGTCGCCTTTCTGAGACGGTACTAGATACAATAATTATTTATGCCCTTGTGTATAAAAAGCAGATAACCGGTAAGTGGGCTACGTCGCCCATTGATTTGAGGACGTCACGGACGCATTGCACGACCCATACCGAGCAGAGGACTCTGATATGAAATGGTATGAAACATGTCACGGTTGGTTTTAAAAGGAGGGTGTAGGTTGTCAGGCGGACGAAACACCCTACTTCAGTTTGGTTAAAGGATTTTGTGGGTTTTTCGTAGCTTTCTGTTTTATTGTTAATGTTTTTGTATCATCCTTCACTTGAACTTGTACTTGGGTTGTTTTAGCTTCACTTGTATGTACGTAGTATAATAATATGCATGATGAAATTTAAGAGCTTTAGAATTTTAGAGAAATTTTCTGTAACAACCAAATATAAAAAATAATCGTAACTTTTTATGCATTTTAAGAATTCATCGCAACAAAATAATTTCATAACTATGATTTTGTAAATACTGATTTAACTGTAATGCTCACGTATTTTCTAAATCAAATAATTTTTTTTCCTACTATTCAAAATATTTTATAAATTGTCTATGTCTAAAAATTACTCCGTAGACATTCATGATCTGTAAGTGTAACTTATAGCGGCATTTTGAGAATACAACGGATACAAAATATAAATTAAAGAACCGACAATAAATTAAATTTAAACAAAACTACGTTGATTCAAACTTTATGAATGAAGAATAAATGACAGGTACAGTAAATTGACATATCATTTTTATTACTTATACAACAATTAAGTGCCTTATCGATGCAACACCAATTTTGGTATCGCACATTTTAAATATTAAATACGATACGTACTTATTAAATTATTATTGAATAAGTTATGGTTAAAAAAATATATTGTTTTAATTTAAATTTATTAACAGAGATAAATTAACGATTACTTGTTAGCAAGAATCTCAGCGTAATAAAAATTATTATAACGGACATTGTAATAAATTGAGGTTCATTCGTGGCCCAGTTGTTTGGTTTTTAACCTCAAATTAAATGCAGCAGACATCTGCGGTATTCATCGCGAGCTACGTCATTAATTTTCCGGTCAAATTATGTATGTATAATTAGTTTATAGTTGAATCTAAAAAATAAAATTTGTTAATATAAATTGGTTGGTTGATTTTAAAAATAGATTCTGGTAAAAAATGTAGTTTAATGTTCTACTACTACTGATAATGTCCGATGGCCCCTAAGTGAGACAGAGCGCGTTCACAGTACTCCGCCATCGCGATCTGTCGTGAGCTACGCGCTTCGTCTCGGACCATGTCAGGCCGATTGTTTTCAGTTCTGATGCCACTGAACGCCTCCAGGTGTGCTTGGGTCGGCCCCGCTTCCACTTCCCTTGTAGAGAGAGCTTGTCTAGGAATGTGGCTGGGAGCTCTTCTGAGGGTGTGACTAATCCATGTCCACTTACGACGCGTGTTCTAGTGACCTATCGGCATTTCATGACAGCGATTCCACAGATCTTCATTGGAGATCTTTTCGGACCTGAGAATTCTAAGAATCTGTCGTAGGCATCGGTTTATGAACACTAATAGGTTAATGTATTTTATCCTTATTATCGCACTAGAAATGAAATTACGAAAATACATTTTTAATATAGTGTACACTAAGGTTTATTTATGTTATATGTTGTGCAATAAAAATAAATATTATTAATTATCATTCTAAGACAGTAAAAAAAGTCTCGTAATGATTATTAGTTATTTAATAATGTTACTAAAAGCGTTACAGGTTAAATCAGAAGTTCCACTGAACCACAATTCATAAGGCACACAATTGTTTTGTGGCGTCTACTCTAATATGTGGTACATTTTGGTGTATCGATGATATGTCAACGGCGTATACTTTAAAATATTACATTCTAAATATGAGTATATACATTGGTATGTTTGACTACCTAGTTTAGTCAAGTCAGTCATTACCTAATGCATTTTGGCCATTTTCGTATGTAAATTGTTGAGGGACGCTACTCTCAGTGTAGTTAGTCAAACGCTCGACGTGTCGTTACACGGACTTTGATGCGGTTTTATTTCTACCCTTTTAATGTAATCTTTTTGAAATTTAAGAGCAATTTAAAAAAAAATTAAAGATTTTCCAACATTCCCAAGTACAAAATGATTATTGTTAACAAATATTAAAATTTAACCAACATATTATCTCTTGATGACATTATTGATAAATGAGAGATTAATTGTAAAACAACCTAAAGTTATTTATACACATTTGAATTCAGTAAGGGTATTTTTCATCATGATCATTTCGAAAAAGTGCTTTAACATTCAGAAGAAATTGTGAAAGAGTTTCTCAGCACATCATTTAAAACAATACGTGGCAATTAAAAGGTAAGTTTACACCTGCGCGGAACTGGTTTCGACTTATTATTTCCAGGCGTCCTTGCTATTAATAGATTCATCTATACAATAATATCCGTTACCTATAAGCAATGCTTTAACGCGTCGCTTAAAAGTTCTAATAGGTAAATCACGTATCAACTTTGGAACCTTATTATTGTAAAAATGAAAACCAAGCCCCATAAAAGAACGCTGAATCTTTTGACGGCGATATGAAAACGTAATCAAATTATGCCTATTTCATGTTTCATGATTGTGTGTATCACTTTTCTGTTTGTACATATAAAGTTTCTTTTTCATAAATACTAATTTATTACAAATATATTGATTGGCTATGGTGAGTACATCTATTTCTTTAAATTTTACTAAATAAACAGGTCTGACTGGCTCTATGTCCGTAATCGCTTTTACCTTTAATTTTAATCTTTTAATTTAAAGATTTTGCCTACTTTCTGTATATTTGCTGGTGCGAATTCTATACACTTACTTTTTTAATATTCAAAACTAAATTGTTTATGGTAAACCAGTGCGATACGCACTGTTTTACACCGTCAAAATTTAATTGATTTCTTTTAGTCTTAAATATTAGAGATGTTGCTGATGCAAAGAGTACAATATCCGCATGACGGCGAAAATACAGGAAATCATTAATATATACAAGAAAAAGAAACGGACCTAGAATAGAGCCCTGTAATACACCCATTACAATTGGTAATTCCAATGTTTTGGTATCATTGTATGTAGGCTAACATATTGAATCCTACCCATAAAATAAGACACAATCAAATTAAGAGCATTCTACTTGACGCCGTAGTGACTAAGCAAACATTCACCCTTTAGGGTGGATCACGCACTCACGTGGCATCTTACCGTACCCAAAACGTAACAGGGCAGTAATTACTTACATGTGCACACAATTTGGTAACACAGTTTGGTGATCTGATGATGAATATATTTGGTTAAATAAAAAAATAAACGTTCACACACTCACACCCTTGCACTAGGACTGCCCGTGTCAAAGATGGCATGAACGTACACAAATATTACATTTATCCTCGTAAATATTTGGCCCGGCCCGGAATTACTGCCAAATGTGCTTGCTACGGTACCGTCAAAAAGTGTCTGTTTTGAATAAAAATTAGTTGAATACAATGAAGTATACAAACAAATATTATAATAATATGATATGCAGCCACATTACGTTGTAAATTGCTAAATGTCAGCTTGCGGCTAGTCAAAGCTCCGACGCGCTGTGACTTTGATGCGGTGGTCTTTGTGTTTTAATATAATTATTTCTGAAAATCAGCGCCTGTGCATTACCATCATTGTAAAATACAAAACTGTTTTAAGTCGAAAGCAAGATGAATTTAGTGCATTATGCTTATGAAACACTCTTGACACGAATTAAATTAAATTATGAAAATAATACTAAAAAAAACATTAGGTAGCTGGATGGAATCGGAGTAATGATAAGCTTCGTGGACACATTGCAGTACTTATTAACAGACTTCAAAAAATGGAGCGGTTCTATGTTCGGTATTTTTTTAAGTATTACTCCGTTATTAATGAAGTGATTTTGCTGATTTTTAAGTATGTGAAAGATGTCTCGCAGTTGGTCCTTTATAAATATGGTGAGGATCTGAAGATTGTTTACGGAGATGAAAGAGTCGAACTT
>DWPT01007637.1:0-10679 GCA_018251895.1 Agathymus mariae mariae | reverse complement strand
AATATTTACGCAAAGCCCCACCACCAAGCAGGCTGGCTTCTGTCGCCTCTTACGACACCCTGTTCTGCCAGCATGGGTTTGGGGAGAGTATTCTAGGCCGCCCCAATACAGCATAATAATTTTGAATTTCCGTTTCAGTATTTTTTATATCCCTAAAGTGAGTATTTTTACATCCCTAAACTGTATAACTTCATACAGTACGTTCCAAGCTCCCGCAAATGAGAGAGTGAACCGACATTACGCATTGAAATACAAACGTTTACATGTATTATGACACATACACTCTAATCATACAACATTAACACGAAAAAAGGACAGGAAAACCAAACTTCCCGCCGGCTAAGTGCCGAGTGCATGTTACGTATTATATCATCGACGAAGAAGTTTCACTTTGTTGTTAAACAAAATTACGTTACGCAACTAGGTGCTCACTATATTCGAATCGAGTTTTTACTTCCTCAATATTCTATATAAATATAGCTAACAAAGATGTGTGTTTGTGCTAAAGTCGTTAATGAGAAAAATAATATGCACTCAACATCTGTGTTATACAGTCCGCCTTAGGCTAGATGATAATATAATAATAATTAGAATTTATTCATTCACTCAATATATGTATGATCATTGATGCATCCGTTTCTGATGAAATAAATTCTGAACGACTTGAACCATTAAGTTCGTATACTTGTTATGCTAAAACAATAGTTCAAAGGTAGGATGGGATGTGGACACGTTTCCTAATTCAATTAATTATTGGCGACTGTCTTTACATGTTGCTGTATCTATTTTGATATTATTTTTACTTAAAATGTATAATTATTAAGTACAATTCTAGTTTCAACGTAATTCTCAACATTCACTATTTAAATAATAGCTCAGTCTCCTAAACATATTGCTACATGGCTTAGAAACTGTTACGCGTATCTAATATTCTCTATTAAAGTCAGTATTAAATGACACTTTTTCTTCCTTGACTTAGTGAGTTACTTAAGACTTGTGACCGCACTGAGTACATATGTGTTCCACCGAATTAACAAATCAGTCACTGTCCATCCACAGAAACGAACGTTCATAGCCAGCGCGGTCAGGAGGTCATCAACTGCCGCCCAATCGAATCGCTATGACATCAGCTTCACTACGCTGGATTACAAAATTCTTACTGTCACTCGCGTAACACAGCAGTCTGAGTTAGGCTTTACGATAAAGACTCGATATATTTTGTAACGTTGCTATAATTAATTTTAAATAATATTGTCAAGTGACAGATGCGTAATCCGCCATGTTGGTTTCAGTTTCATATTTCACACAGTTCGATAGGTCGATTAGATACTTTCTTGAGCGCTGCCATGCTTTGCAGAACACGTTGATCGTCAAAACATTCCCTCTTGTTGTTATTAATAGCAATCGTTAAATTTGTCGGTACCAACAGTGGCATAAGAACTTTCAACACTTGCGATAGGCGCATAACCCCTACCCCAGTTCACAATGTACAAGCGTGGATTATTTCATATGTATTTTCTATTATTTAAAGAGATCCGTCCTGCAATGTCTCATTAATGGATTTAAGGCATTTTCTTCAGAGTAATAATTAGTTAAGTTGTACAGTGAACAATAATTAAAGAAGTAAAATTAACAATGATTACAGTTGTTTGATTAAAAATAATAATTATTGACAATCAAATATGTTTTTTTAATATAGTATAAGTATATGGTATACGGGAATGTAATATAACCTACGTGATTCAATTTACCATAATAGACATGTATAACAATCAGAAATACCGTCATTTTGTGAAAGAGTTTTGGACGTATTGGGGCGGCCTAAAATAGTTCCCCTAATCCCACGCTGGCAGAACAGGGTGTCGTTAGAGGCGACAGAAGCCAGCTTGCTTGGTGGTAGGGCATTGCGTTAGGATTATATTATCAGTATTATTATTAAGCAATTAATATTATTATTGATATTATTATCTTTCCGTGAAGTCTGATTCCACCCTCCGGCATGAGTCGTGTTCTGTCGGCTGGGGGCTTGGAGTGCTTTCTGTCCAACATCGCACCAGTGACACCTTTGATCTTGCTGATGTCCATGGGCGACAGTGGCCACTTACCATCAGGTGGCTCATCTGCTCGTTTGTCGGCTATTAACATAAAAAAATATGTATTATTACTTCTAGTAATTAAGATGGAAAATCCCAAAATTGCGTATACCCATATATATACAGTCACTTTATACTAAGAGCATTGCGAGATCCCTTATTATTTGCAACTTGTAGCACATAACCAGTTATATCTTAAACCCTCCAAATATAACTATTTTGTACAAAATATCGTAATAAATCCAAACAAGGATATGCACGCAAGAATGATAGCGGATACAGCGTACAAAATATGGACGCCGCGTAGGTTTAGCTTTAATCGCACCATTTTTCTTTGATTTATTTGCTATGTAAAGCATTACACGAAACACAACCGATGCATTTAAAACACAATAGCCTCAAATATCATTATTATTTATCATTTTCTATTATTGTAATCATTTTTACACATCTCATCCAAATAACCTACGAGGCAAGTGAAATAAACTGTCTTAAATAGAAATTATGTAGCCTCATTTTAGCTCTTTATTACATTTAAATAAAAAGATTATACATATTTTAAATTATTACATATTCTTTTACACTATAAATATTTTCTAAAAGCTGCGATCATAGTTGAGTAGTAAAAAAATATAAAATCAGGAAAAAGAGGATAGTGACAACATAAGTAACATAAATATATATATATATATTTCTCTAGATAGTTACGCACAGAGTTGGTGCTATATAATAAAAGCACCAGGTGATGGGCAATTTGATTAATCATGGTTTATCATTCATCTTTTAACAGCCCCAAAGTTACTGACACTAACATTCGCTTATATAATTTCTATTTATCATAAACCAAGTGCGGATGATTGATAGATCACATAACATAGATATATAAGCACGGTGTTTTTAAGGGTAATAATTATTGTAGTTTGGCAACGCACATATCCTTGAACAATTAGAAGTGAATTTAAGATTCCAACCAGTACTAATAGTGAAATGCAAGAAGCCAACACACGCACGAGACACACACACACACACACACACGAAACTATCGCTGTAAAACACAAACTACACCAAGTAACATGTAAAGTTTTTAATTAAAAAAAAATTTCAATTCAAGTTTAATGATAATAACAAACAAGCTCAATTGATTAAATAATCATAACCAGTTTTTCAGTTTAGAATAGAAAATAAATACCTTTATTTTTTTTGTAATCGGATTTATATTATAATAATATTTAATTGACAAACATTTCATTCATTCGTTGTTGACTTATGGTTTTGTACTTGAAAATCTAGCCTTAAGGCATTTAAGTTACAAGCAACATAATCATAGAACTTAAAAAGTAATCAATCCACAATCTCTTTGGCAATAGTTACAAATTGTATCTTCAATGACTCGTAAAATCTTGTGGCTCGCTCTGGTACCATATTGTGAAATTACTCAGCAGGGTTGCCTCAATGCTCAAATTTCGAAGAAAACAATATTGATACGGTTGGAACAATATTAATATTATATAAAACTAATGTTATATTTATAATGAAAGTTATTTATGAATGTTAAACCTTCACGGTAAGAAAAGACTAGTAACTTCTAACGAGCGGTCATTGTGTAAGTAAAATCGTAATTAAGGTTTTAATTTCAGCGAAGTGATAAAAAAATTAATACAAAAGCTATGTGTTATCTGTAAGCAACTCTCTTTGTCAATTTTACAGATTACGGCCCCTTTATGCATAGTGTTCCACTGTAATCACAGTTTACTTTCACACCGTTATTAACTTAACTATGTTTAGCAAGCTTACAAATGTTACTCATTAATAATACTTTGTTGTGTAATACAATGTTGCATTGGTTTATGTTTACAAGTAGACAAAAACCCATGCGTCTTTATTTAATTTTGAAAAATATAAATTTTACGTCATAGTAATAAAACAACAATATCAATTTTCTTCAATATCAATAACTTGTATGCGTATAAAATAATGTAACGGGTTTTGTCACATCGCAATGTAACCAATCATAGAGCATCTAGTCTCAATGATGTAGAGTAGTGAAACAAGCTCGCAGTCTTTATGAAACTCAAAAATATGTTATGTCCCAAACTATATAGACTATATTGTCATATACAAATTAAATAGTCATGTTAATATTTGTAGGTTATTTCTCACTTTGTATTTATTTAGATCTTAATTTTTAATCTATAATTAGATTATAATTATTATTATTATTAATTTATAATCTATAATTCAACCCGAAGAAGTCGGGGCTTTTCAGTAGTATTCTATAAATACAGAAGGCTCTTTTTGAATAATTATTTTAATTATTAAAACGAATAGCTTGAAACGGTCTTGTAAAAAAACATGAATTTTAATTATTCATGCATATTTATTTCCAGATTGTTACGTTTCTGTCTTCAAATAGTGTTTTCAAACCTAACCATTGCAATGTTGATAAAAAATAAAAACTATTTATAGCGAACAATGGCTTTTAATTTATAGAAGCTTTCATGAACTAGTTTCTAAAAAGTGTACCTATATAAGTTGAATATACCTAACGCAAAAAGAATGCTGAGGATACTTATATTGTCCACTGCCCCTTTCATTTGTGTAATATTTTTATTTTTACTTCCAACCTGTTCCGCAAGCGACACGACAACGGTTGTTTGAACAGCGGCGTAGGCAGATTTGTCTCACAATCGAGAGACAAGCTTCCATATTTATTTATCCAGTGCCAAGTGACTTACCGGTTTCACACGAGTGGGCCGCTGCTGATACGTTTTCATATGTAAATTTGAATAGAATCTATCACTGTCACGATGGCCCAAACTCTTATTTTTTGCAACAATGCACAGCTTAGGAGATTGTTTTTAGAACGTTGAATCTTAATTTGCATTTTATTCGACAACTAGTCCTTGCTAGATTTATTGTTCTTATCTGCATTCATTATAATGATTTCAAACCAATTTTGTTGAAACAGCAATAAAAAATATAGTAGATATTATTTAAGTAGCATAGAGAAAGATAATCTAGTGACATACTTTTTTTTACACAAAGTCTGAATCTCATATCCGTTGAAGGTTCAGCGACGTGCTGCATTATACTATGAAGATATTAATTGCAGCAGAAAAAATATCTCCTTGGCATTCACAATATTAATCAATTAAAATTAATAGTTGCTAAGGCTGCATATGCCTGCTTCTGTATCATCAGAGTTGAGAAATACTGACCAATCAATATTAAATAATTCAGACTGAGATTATTGGTTGCTGAGCATCCCTTATAGCTGTCTAATTCCACCAACGTATAACTTCTAAAAAAAGTTTTATTAAAAAAATAAAGGTTATTAAAGGTTTATCAAAATTAACTTCAACACTACAATAAGTAAAAAAGAAAATTAAAAAAATCTCATTAGTATATCGGAGCCTTTTTTGAACAAAAAAATAACAGTCAAACAAATGAAGTTTCTAAAAATGGTAACTATAATCACTGTAAAATTTAATTGTAGGAAAAACTGTTCTTAGCAGATTTCAATTGCAATAATTTTATGTCCTTTAAACACCTCTAAACTTACGCTGTTCCTTTATACAGTACGCAAAAACTGTTTCTTCGTGCACATTATTAATACACACTCTTGAATGTTAAGGTATAAAAGGTATTCGTTCGAGATAAATGTATATTTTAGTAGCTCGAGAAACAGAGCAACCTTGAGCGAAGTGGTATGTTCCGGGTTACTATACCCGACCGGTTGCCGCGTCTCCTCAAGCTGCTCTCCTGCCACTGTAGATGTACTACACATTGTATACAAAGCTTTTAAACCGGTATTTTATTTATATTCAATTCATTAACATTGTGACATAAAACTCCTTTCCCTTGTGTTAGTTTTTGGCATTTTAGCCCAAGTTTCAGATTTTATTTCAACTATTTTATGCTCCTTTGTATGTATTTTAATTCTTAATTGAACGTAAAGCATCATGGATATTATCATGTTATTTGTATGTAATACTAATATATAATTTTACAAATGTTTACATTCAGAATAGATTGCTAGTTAAGGGCTATAATTGCGTGAACAGCCGGGATTGGGATAAGTTTTCCTTATATGAATACTGCTACCTGAAAATATACACTAATTTCAAGTAGAACGAGAATCCTACTTAAATGCTTCTGAATTTCTATACTTTAATAACCTATGACGCAAACATCCTTGTGAATTTATTTGAAGGTAGAGCGTTTTCATAATTATGTATTATTACTAGCTATTGCACTCTCTAAATATAGACAACTTGGAGACATCTACTCGCATATTGTATAATGTAATCGGTGGTAAGTTATTGCGAAACTTTCTACTGTCACGGTCACCAAATCACGAATACATCACGTGCATCCATATAGACAAAAATAACTAATCTGTATCTTTTTACGGTTTTTTCTTATTAATTTCTAAGACTTTTACTATTTTCTTTCACAAAATTCTTAATTGTGAAGGGTGTTAATATTACGTGTTCTTAAATTAGCATCAGTTTACTTTGCAGTTATGTTTTAGACATACCTTTGGACATGCTTCACATAGGAAGGAGACCTTCTAAGTAAAAAACATACGCACACAAGAAATAATAGTATGTGTGCACCACAGATCTACGTCCATACATCAATGCCAAAGGCATAGGCCATAATCTTTGAAAAATATATTATATTCTTACCTCCTAATATCATATTGTATCTATTATTTTCTAGCGATTATTACCTATTACTAAATTCATTTACAAATTAACTAAGTCTATAGAAGTATCAATAAAATTCACAAACTCTAAAATATTTTATTTTATTTCTGCAATATATATGTTAAATAATAAATTAAGGCAATCACGTGATAATTGATGAACTATCAATCATTACTAACATTATTGTTAAGCTTCAAGCATACTATGAGATTAACATTACATTAAATTAGCGTTTTAATATTTCACTTTATCTTTGGAATAACAATGAACTACGTAATTATCATTCGTCATAAATGTCTAAATCGGACTAAGATCTCAGCATATATATGTAAGTACAATACTGTGACGTCAAATACAAGCTATTTCGAAAACCTCAATCAGTTTTTGGACTAGTATCGTTTGCACTATCTATTTCAGAGTCATCAGCCATTATTTCTTGAAAATTAACACTACTTATTACAGGTTCAGCTTCAGAGCGTTCGACACTTGCATCACCCTCAGGTACTTTGGCTGGCAAGCTCGGTACTTCAATTGATATAACTTCATTTTCACTCTCTCTTACTGCTTCTGGTACTTTATTTACTTCTAATGGCTTAAAAAGTTCTTGGAGCGATGACACTTTCTTTTCAGCAGGAATTATTCTATTCAGGTATACCAAAATATCAGAAAGTGAAACGATTCCAATAAGTTTGTCGTCCTTATTTACTAACAATAATCGATGACTTTCAGTTCTTACTATTACTTCTAAGGCCTCGTATAAAGTAATACTCGAACGACATTTTTGTAATTTTTCTTCCCAGTCTTTCTTTTTATTCCTTACTTCACCTATAGTTACCGACAAATTAAAGTACAATTTTTCACTTACTAAATTCAAAACTTCGTACTTTGCGTACACATCAATAAGAATTCCATTTTCGTCTAAAACTGGCATAGCTGATACATCCTTTTCAAGCATGATTTGAAATGCCTCTTTAATACTAGTGTTGTCTGTTACAGACATAATGTCGTCGTACGTGCCAATTTTTAGATCAATTAAAGTCTTATGGAAGAAAGTTAGTTCTGGAAATTCGTTAAGGTAAACGAAGAGAAATCTTAATATTCTTTTGTGAGATAATATATAAAGTACATCACCGGAAAGTGGATCAATCAGAAGTAGACGATGAACACGATTTTTATTTAGTAGATTTATAGCGTCATGCAGAGATTGATCTGGGCCCACGCTACATAACGGTTTACGGCTGGGTCGCAATATTTTCTTCCAATTATGAAGTGTATGTTTTTCTAAGTCATCCATTGATAAATTTTCTTGTTCCATATAAAGAAGAATTCTTATAAAATCGGATACAGTTATCATGCCAACTAGTAACTTTTTGTTTGCATCCCAAAGCGGGGCTGATCTAATGCCATGGGAAACTAAAGTAGGAAAGGTTTTTCGAACTAAAAATTGTGTATCAAAAATTATAACTTTAGCTGATTTAGGCAATATTTCGTAACATTTATGGTATTTAAAAAAATTTAATAACAACCTTGTCTTATCTCTACCACCCAAAGAAATTTGTACTATTGATAAATATGGATCATATTTCGGTAGGCCTCGAATTTCTCTAAAAAGCTGTTTAGCCTGCGTAGGATCAAGAGATGCGTAAGAATTTTTGTGATACGTTGGCGATGTGGTGCCTATGGATGAACGGCGAATTTGTTTGGAATTTTTCTTTTTCATTGATTCAGCTGGACTTTGATTAGATTCTGATTGCGGTTTACTTCTAAATATGTCCATGACCCTAGTTATGGGACTAGACTTTCGAGAAGACACCCCAGTCACTGTGTAATAATACTTCTTATCGGATTCCTTCGATTCCGCTATATTTGGTTCTTCTTTCGATGATTCTGGTGCTTCAGCAGATTTGGAAGTTGCTCCTAAAGCTCCTTTAACATTTTGTATTATAGACTGATGTTTTTTGGAATCACTCTTCCTCCTTATACGAAAAATATCAAAAATTGAACTACGTGGACTAGAAGAAGTTCCATGAAACGTTTCATATCCTGTCTTACTTACCGTTTCTCTCTCAACACTTGATGATCTACATTCAACAGGTTTATCTTTAAAGATTGATCGTACATGAGGTCTTTGTGATTCAGCTCCATGGGTACCAAAATGGATCGTGTGGATATTGCTTTGATTTGGACGATTTGGTGAGATATCTTTTTCTTCTGGTGTAGATAATGTGGTTACGACAAACCTTTTCCGTTCACCGACCACAGTTTGATTGTCTGACTCTGTAGCTGATTGTTGTTTTTTCTTTTTATGCTTCTGTTTAGATTTACCATGTTTAGTTGGTGATTCTGAAGTAGCCGTCTCATTTTCTAATATAGGATCCATCTGAATATTATATTAGCCACGTGTTATATTTTTACTAAGAACCATAATCCAAAAAGGGAGACAGTACCACCTGTAATCAAAGAAAAACAATATTACATATAATATAGCAATACCACAAACATACATGTTTAAAGGTTTAAAATCTGAAGGCAGCGATAATTACTACACAGGAAATTGTAAATAATAATATAATAGTAATTGTAATTACAAGTCTTTTGACTGAAATTTATGTAACTTAATGTATGAAATTAATTTATTTAATTTGTTTTTCATCGCTCAGCCGAATATCTCTTGCAATTTCAACATGCGAAAAAATGCGAAGATTTTTTTCGTAATTACGTAAGACTAAAATAATACACGGAATGATGGCCTATTTTAGGGTGGTCACAATTTTTACCCTTGGGTGTTATTATAAAGTTCCTGGTTATCCATTGTAGTACGAGTGTTATAGATTATACACATATTGTGAAAAATAAAACATGTAGCTTTGTGCCGTATTTGCGTGTACAAATGTCTACAGGCATATAAATAATATATTTGATACGAAATAACATATTCATCACTTCTTAACAGATAAATATATCAAGGTCATTCGTTGCTAAGTAACCAAATGAAAAATACTGTATATGCGTCAATTCAATGCAGCTTTTCCATTCTTTTCAATAAAGTACATTGTACGGTAAGTTATTTTAAACAATTACAGAATAACACGTTTCTTGATTACTTTAACATGAAAATTAAGAATTAAATCATATATTCCACTAATTATAAAAAAAATCAGGCCGAAATCAATATATTCAACAAGAGATAACTTATTTCTTACATAACAGAAAGTAAAAATAGACCGTACCTGAATTCTTTCGACATTTCACACTTTATTAACGTAACATAAGACTAGATATGATTTCACTAAATATAAAATATCGAAACAGAAATTTCGAAAGAAATAATCCACTCACATAGCCTCAATGTCTGACAACTACACTAGACGCCATGTTGAATTAGCAGTGAACAAGTGGAGAACGACATCTATTATCGGGTGTACAAAACGCTAAAAGAGGGTTGCTTACACCTTTCCGAACGCCCCAATTTTAAACACTAGGGCTCTTCGTAAACTAACCACAAGGTGTCACGTATTATTCGCTATATGTTTAATGTAAATAATATTATCATATCCTTATAATTGATTAACAATATACAAAAACATTATCACTAAAACTAGTATCTTTTATAAATATATTGCTGCGATTGTAAACAATTTTTTTTAGATAAATTTTCTTCCCAAAGTGAAGTTCGTCTTCTTGAACAAAGTATCTCTTACATATTTCTATTTAAGTTAAATCTAACCAATGAAAACTGCACTAAGACACAACATAACATATGGTATATTTTCTAAATTTTTTTTGTATCCTATTATCTATTTTTTAATCTTTATATCAAGAAACTCTTACAGTGTGACCCTTTTATAAGAAAATGAATTAAATATTTCTCTTC
>DWPT01007636.1:0-10679 GCA_018251895.1 Agathymus mariae mariae | reverse complement strand
TATATACCGCCTTCGATGTCTCTGTTTTTCCCTAAGGTCGGCTGGCAGAGAATGCTTCTAGCATTAAGCCCACCTGTAGTACCATTTTGTTTTTAAAAGGTATAATAAAGTTTTAAATAAAAATAGATAAATAAATAAAAAGGTAAGAAAGAAAGCAGATATTCTCAAATAAATGAGAGTTATATGAGGTCATTCACTCGCGTATTACTTCTATTAAGGATCGAGACGAAGGTCACTATTCGCAAGGGTCGCTGCCCTCAGCCACAGTTGCTGAAATAATTTATTTAAAGAAATTTACTCCACAGCAACATTATTAATTTTTTACAGCGTTCTCTTGTTCGAGGCAGATTATATAAGATTTTTACTGCATACTAAATTTACTAATGCAAATATTGCCCTAAATTTTAACAATCACGTTTCGAACACTGAACACGATAATCTTAGGTTACATTGCTACAACAAGAAAATCCGCAGCTTTGTTTTCGGAACCAGTCATGAGTAAAGACATTTACACTAAGCATTATGTGATCAAATTAATTATCCGCATCAATTATCGAGAGAGGAGTCTCTCGATATATTTGAGAGGACTTGAAATAATCGCCCTCACGTTGTACCAGCGCTAATTGACGTAGTTAATTGTCAATTTAAATGTCGGAGGTCATAAATGTCGGAGGTCATAAATGTCCTAAGGATTTAATGATGACCACATGGACAACATTTTTGGTACGTGAATTTGTTTCGAAGCCTGTTTTGAAAGTAAACTTTGACGACAAATATAAATCCGCTTCTTTTCCTTGACATAAAGGAGATTTCCGTACTACCTATATAAATAATATACAATTGCTGCATTTTAGAACGGTCACCTATTCAGAACGGCTCGAATTGCATTCTTTTGTTGTGCTTGTAATTGTCAGAACAAGATTTTTATTAAATAATATTGTGAGAAAAACTACTGGAACAATTCTAACTTTCTATGTAATTGAGATATCGAATATCAATTTAAAAGTATGAAGACGGGTCGAGTGTAAGTATACAAATAATTTATATGTTAAATAAATTATTTAAATATTGTGAGAGAAATTCACAAAATAATGATAAACCGCATCAAAATAAAATATGTCTAAACAGCTAAGTAAAATAACAAATACAGAGATTTGCTTTACGCCACATTGTTTCTTAATATTTATATAGTATCATTTTGACATGTCACAGCACAATATTATCAGTTATTCTACAATTATCCTCAGACTCGTGTATTACACATTTGTAGTGCAATTGTTGTATGAAACTTGTTGTATATGTAAGCAGGTACTTGTTAATAATTATGTGTTCAAAGTTACTGATTATGCAACAGAACCACCTCTTCATCTTAAAGAAGCTATTACACGCAAGTGTTGCTCTCGTGCAGTTGGAGCCTATTTATGTCTCAATGATAACTAAATTTGTGAGACATTATAAGTTTGATAACGTTGAAAATTGGTTTAGTTAGGGATGTCTGCTTAGAACTGGTATTAAACTAAGTTACTATTTCTGTCTGTTTCTACTTTAACTTTTTTCTTTTAAAATACACAATATATGATTAATAATTTGTTTGAGGAAAATTAATTAAAAAATATAAGTATTTCGTATACCTTATATTGAGTGTTACATGTTGAAATACAGCAGAAGCGTTACAATTTTATGTGTGGAGGGAGCTAACTATTATTGTTTAATGTTACCCGAAAACTACTGGGTATAAATGGCCTACCCACATTAGCCAATTGTCTTAATAACCTTCAGTTCAGTATCTTAAGTGCATCCACCGATGCTTCTCATGTGTTGTTTTTTGAACTCATTGCAGCAAAGCTAATTATAGGTATATAATATTACCATACTACTTACAGGTATATGATATTTTAAACAGTCGATACCAAATAAAAAACTTAACAGACTTGGGGAAAGTCGAGGACATAGCAATTTTCGTAATTCTACCTGTAAAATAGGATGTTAAATTTATTTATGTTTTCTATAACAATATATACATATGTAAATAAATCACGAAATAAATACGCTGGGCTTGCACAGACTGCATATGTTTACACCCATTCCATTGTTCTGTGAACGTGGTGATACAATTTGCACGTTTGAGTTTCAATGCTGTTACTAAATTTACCATTTACATCATTATAAATCACCACGCATGTATTTGAGAGAAAACAACAATGACATGAATAATAACGGACAATGTCAAATAACTTTCTAACATACACATACATGTATTATCTACACTCAGTCCTAAAATAAAGTCTCCATTTCGCTGTGTTTTTGGCACTTAGTAATATTATGAATCAAATTTTGATGAGGTTTGGCCATATTTTAGGACTAATTTCTGGAAAATTAGAGAAAAAATTAAAAAGATCTTTTTTTTTTAAATTTTGATTTAATAGGTTTAATTTAATACCTTAAATCGATAAAAGGTAAACTCAATAAAATATCATGAAAATAGTGCAAAAATTCAGGTGTCTCTAAAAAAGAAAACCCAATAAAAAACTGAACTGATAGGACCTCTATTTTACTGTTGTTTATAAATATTTTTGTACAAATATATATAAACGCTGAGTGTCACTTGGCTGGTGCACATCATATAAGGTAGGGTATTTTTAAAAGTACAATACAAAATTTTATTGATACCTATAAAATGTATGCTAGTTGTATATTATTTACTACTAATAACTAAATGACGTAGTAACAAAAAGTAAAAGTAAGCCGTACTATTTAAGTCAACATTTAAGTATTAATTGTTAATTGCCATGTTTTTTCACAGATATATTAGACACTCTAATGCAACAGATACCAAAAAAATATTGATATCATTTTTAACACCTAAACAGGGTATAAAGACTTATGCATGAGTTTATTTATTACAGTATTTATGTATGTATTTATTACTTACTTATCTTTTCATTTAACAATATGAATTCGATGTATAGTATAATGTGAAAATGTTCCAATTCATAAGTGATTTTAAAATAGCAACTGTTTAAGATGTAATACATATTATGTACTAACATTCTAACAGAACAATGACGCTGATTGTATTGTTCACAGTATAAAATATGACGTTAGAAAAACAGTAACCACATTCCCATAGAACTGTCAAAAAATGACACTTCAATAAATATGCTACAATATTGTGCTTCATAAATGGAAATGAAAATTAACCATTTCTTTAATTAACTATTCTTATATCATTGAGCTCTTGAACACATTCGCAAGACTCCATTAACATTAATAATTAATTTATAATCAGGACATGCCCTATATTACTACTTGGTTGGCACTATTCAATAATTATAAATCAATCAATCGATTCAATCAAGGTATAAACAAAGATCATTCGCGCGGTTTTTTTTTTAATCAGCAACAATTTATTCAGCATGTTTTGTGATATAGGTCATTATGACATATCATATTTTAATAGTTCAAACTTTTTTTTAGAAAAACATAAAAGACATGTAAAAGCTGAGAAATTTCGAATATGGATCATAAACTCAATCACATTAACCATTTGAACTCGAGGATATCTGCGATTTCAGAGTTTTTATGACACTATCCGAGGAGTACGAGGATGTCTTCGGGATTTATTACGACGGTGATTATCTTTTGGTCACTACGTCTAACAAAAAGTACAAATACACACTAAAAACAGCCTGAACTCGATAATTATATCTACTTGTACGTATGGACTTTGAACCTCTCGTGCCATCTCTAACTTGAGATCAGCTGTTATAATTTTGTAATAAATATAAAACCATCAGAACATACTAACTATAAAGGATTAAATGTAATCGATATTGGTCAATCAATTGTTATTTTTGCATCAGGTTCGATTCGTCTAAAGCGTTTGAAAAAAAGTTGCACTCTAATTCGACCTTGAAGTTTCACTCTCAACGTGCGCAAACATGTTTGATATTTGTAATGGTAGTAATAATCAAATGAATGATTTCCGTTTGTTGTTTGTTACAGTACCAGGTACATATTACCTATCGGAGTTTATCAGCTGTGATAAATGAACTATCGTTTTTAGAAAACAATTTCATTAGGTGGTGTGGACTTGACCTCAATCAGTCAAGTCGTTCAAATTACAAGAAAATGAACAAAGATTAAGTAAGCAAAATAATGACTAGTTAACAAATCAGTTTGTATTTTAGAACTTTATAAAAATACTTTCTTTGCCATTATATTAAGTAATAATTGATTAATAATATGACCTTAAAATTTCAGCAGTAGTCACGTAAACGAAATCTAAATCTTAAGATATCGTGACATTCTTGTTACTTATTCAAGTTGAGAGACATTAGATAACCAACCATAAGCGGTTAATGACATTTCGACCTCAAATCTTTTTTAGGTAATAATGAGTGATTACGTCATTAAACCAAATAAGAACTATTAGAGGCACGCTGCGATAAATTCGTGTTTAGTAGTAGGTCAATGTTACTGCATACCGCATCCTAGGAAGGAAAGCAAACAAATAAATTGGATTGTGATACGGAAGTTTTATTCATACCCATCAAATCTTTAGGACTTTTTTGTAGGGCATCATCGGTAGTTTTTTCGTAATGCAGTGAAAAACCGATGGGTCAGAGTGCCTTCCGAGGATCGCATACATTTATAATAACCGTTAGTGATATAACGGTTACCAATTTAAGTCACATTGACAAGTTAAATTGTCGACACATGAATTTTAATTAAATTATTTAAAATATGTCATTTACAAGTATAAGGGCCACTAATATAAATTTACACAGTTGTGAGAAGCCAATGAAATCAATGTAAGTACGCTAATTGGCAGTAAATAATTTAACTGCCTAAAAGTACCTACGAATGAAAAGTACAATTTACAAATTGTATAAAACGTATGGACCGGAATTCTTATATTTGGTCAAAATAAAGTGTATCAAAAATTCACTATCTACAAATAATACTTTTACCGGACACGAGCAACAATTGCAACTGTTGTATTGTTTATTCTACGAGGGTAATAATTGTAAGCTATTGTATATTTTGAATTAATATTTAAATATATGAAAGACAAAAAAAATTCTTGCCACTTGGTAAATAAATCACATATCCAATATTCCATATGATATTCAACATGGTCTTTTTTAAATGATTTTTAATCGAAAATGATGGTAAGGAAGCGTGCCAAGGTTATAACGAACTCCGTTTTGTAACAGTGAGGATTATGTTTGCTGTAGCACAATATCTCATGGAGAATCAACCAGGAATTTCCCAACATAAAAAGGGTGTGTGACGATACAATGGCATGCGGCACCAATTGTTTTGGCGGCAAGAAAGCGTAGTTCCGTTAAATGGCCTAATATTGTATACGTGCGACATTCGTATTATGCCACGGCACGCGACTGAATTGCAAAATTAATTGTTAAATGATTCAAGTTAACCTTCAGTGCTATAGTTTGAAATGCATTTAATATGTAAATTACTTGATACTGTGGTTTGTGTAATTTAAATTGGTTTTGTCATAGTTTTCTCTTTCTTCGATCCCATTTGTAGAACTAGCTTAACTTGCTTTCTGATACTGCAAACGTATATAGAAGGATGTAAACGTACATATGGCTTATAGAATGTTCTAGAAGGATGGCGGTAGTTAAGCACAAAACAATATACATGTTCTTTCTGAATGAAAGTTGTTGATACAGAGCCTAACGACCTCAACTCAACCTGAGTTGGATTCAAGGATGGATACTTCTTACATCACCATTTCTGATAAATATTTGACATAATGATATTCGGTTATTGTATTGATTATTAATACATTAAATTGTGTTACAAGCTAACACAAGGACGTCAAAGACCAACATCGAGAGCGGTACTACCAAGGTTACTGTCAGATTTTATTTAATTTAAAAAGTGATAGGTATTATAGGTGTACACTAATTGTAAATTAATTTACTTTGAATTTTAATAATTTATTTGTTCACCTACCACAAAATATCTAAGCTTCCTTTTTTTCCAAGTATAAAAATAGACACTTAAACAAAACTGCAGTTTTTGCTCGACTGAGCAAAATTTATTGCGTAAAATGTTTAAGATACCACAAAAAGTGTAAAATCAAAGTCTCTATTTCTGTTTGTTTCTGAACTTAATTGTATTAAACAACAAAAGAGATTTTATTACGAGTTATACCCTAGCTTAAGAGTTTTTTTTTTCCAATAGATTTGTGTATAATATTTAAATTTAAATAACTGATAGTAACTAAATCTTTAATATAGCCACCTGCTAATGACTGGTAAATATTTTAAATCAGCTTATATTGATTTTAGTACATTCAATTTTCTTTTTTTTCAAATAAAATGAGACAAGTGTTTAAATAAAAATGGATTACAAAAATACTAATTTCGAGCTACTAAGTTGAATCCTGTGACTAACAAAGGATTCGGCGTCGATATGATTTATTTTCACTAACTAATGTTCACTCACTCGGAGAAAAGATGTTTTTTTCATGTTTATTGATATTTCTTACTTTCATTATATTATTCTCATCAAAATGTTCTTTGTTATAATTCTTGCTAGAATCCGTAAATAATATCACTTCTTTATTCTTTGACTATTATATCTTATCGTAATAAATCAATGATGGTAAGTGAATAGATTTCAACATATATATATATAACTAACTGATATCAATCGTAATGGCCTGTATGTCTCGCTTGTTACTTTTGAAATGTGTGATTAATGATATTTTATTATGAAATTCAGGTATACCTAAAGGATAACAAAATTGTATCGACTAATATTAAAATAGATTAACCATCGAGGGGAACGTTTGCGAACATCACTATAGCTCCTGGTATTTATTATTACAGAAAATCATTTGAAGAAACTGAATATCGAGAAATTGACAGCCTCATTGATCCATTGTGGTTTGATGGAAGAGTGAGTGGCCAATCAAAAGGTAGCTTTTATGCCGTCAACGACTGTTTCTTATCTAACCTAACAAATTAGAATCAACAGATTCATTTATGGAAACAAAAGCGCTCAAGAGTTTTCGTTACGCTCCCCGCTCACTCATTCAACAAATGACCTCGTCCAACCCTAAAACTGAACGGTAGCGCCTCATAAAATACTTTAATTTGTTTGGAATAAACAATAACGTGTCACTTGAGGAAATAATCGAAAAATTAAAAAATCTGACTAGATTATAATGTATCATTGTTTATCAGGTTCTTATAACTTAAAAAATCCATAGTCTTTAAAAGTGCATAGAAAATCGATAGTATGCTTAGATAATAATAATATGAGCACAGAACCAAAACCGACCAAGTCCGATGACAATTTGTACAAAAATTTTACTCAGTTATATAGATAACAATAAAGACGTCTTCGAGACTGCGTTGCTGTACTACAATTTATATAGTTTATAAAACAGAACATTAATCTTATCGGTGTTGCGAAATAAACATTATTCGAAATGTTCCAGTATGTCAAGTACTAAAGCTCGACCATTTTTATAATAAAGTCTTACAATGGCAGCCAAGTTAAATGAGAACATCTCATTTGAGCAATATGAATCGTCTCCTGAAAAGTGACAATTTAAATGATACTCAACTTTAACAATCGTATTTTTAGAGTCAAATATCGTGCGTTTACGAAATGGAATGGCTTTAGTAAACGCAGACAAGATAGCGTTCTGCATTTGTATACAGCAGACAAAAGTGTTGGAAACAGTTTTGTTTAAACTCGTTTAAATGTACATATATGTGTGTACCTACTATTCGTGGGTGTGTACAAGGTTCATCACAATCCATAATTATTTAATTATTGCTATTTTCGTCCCTCTTACTCTCACAATAATTAGGGTTAAGGGGTCAGTCCACCATGTCAGCCAAGTGTTGATTGGCGGATTTCACACATCCCAACGACATTATGAAGAACTTTCAGATATGCAGATTTCTTCGCGATGTTTTCTTTTGCCGAAGGAATTAGGAATAAAATTGCGATTAAGATTCGTGTTCTGTTGTATCGTGCAGGTGTCTACATAAAAACCACCGAGCTACTTCTGTCGGGGACTCCCGGAGGTACCGCTAAGAAGTTGGTTTAAAATGTATAAACATAACTTTAATACCCAACAGATTCAAACCAACCATAAAGATTGTTAATTATAAGGCTTAGCCTATAAATCCGTTAATTTCAATAATAACAATTATTATCATCAATCTTGTTTTTTGTGACTTTATTCAATGCTTTCATTGTAAATGGAAGTTTTCTAATAAAGTGGTCAGTGGTCAGCTCACTAAGAATAACGAAATGCAATTTCGTGGTTAGGTGAGACGGTAACTACAGTGCAATGCGGAAATTTGTATCGAGGTAAAATCTGATTAACGACTTCGAGTTATCTCCGAAACGACTGATCGTAAAGTGTTAAATAAGAAATGAAACAAATTACGAGAATACTAATAACATATAATTGGTCCATGGGGCGCTCATGATCATTATCTCTATACAAATAAATACCAAAAAAGTTATGAGATAACACATGCAGCCCAAGAGCAGGAAGCTTTCTCAATCAGCGTATAAGCATGGCTATACAACGAGAGAATGTTGCCAGTATTTTGGATATTGCACAACGAGAACCTACATAGTTTTATAGACTTATTTTAAGTAATTATTATATTTTTACTTAATTTTTGCAAATTTTTGAGTTTTAGGTTCCAAGTTATGTTCAAGAATCACGAATGCTTCTATCTGGACCCATCGCGAGATATCTATTCCGTAAAATATATATTTCTATATATGCAAGCGCGGTTTTCAGATGTCAGCAACGATTCATTGAGTCAAATTACTTATACATTTTATTTATAAGTACCTACTTAGAGCAACTATCATTTGCTGCAGCCTTCCGTATACTTCCACGTTTGTGTAATTTCTAATTGACAAGGAAAGACTTTCAGAATTTTGCTTTTTCTGCATGTGGTTCAGGGAAAAACTAGGTAAGTTTGTAGATTTTTGTACCCTTAAACCCCCATAACAATCTTGTAGTACGGTCATAGTTGTAATATTGATTTCAACGATTATTATCCAATAAATATATCAATATAAAGTCAAGGTTCAATATGCGCCAAATTACATTTTGACCGACATGTAATGTAACATTTAACTTTGCGAGTTGTACCAAAGGAAATACCATAAGGTTTTTAAATACAAATTTTAGGAGAGTCTTTGCATGTATGACAACGATATTCACAGATTACAAGTAACTCTACATTAACATAAGTCATATCATTGTTTAACACCATAACTGTATTTAGATTCGAGACACGCACTTAAGTTAAAATGAGATTTGCTTCGGTTATAAATATCGAAAGTTTTGATACAAATTCTCCGCAAATGATGTCTATAATGACCGAAATTGTACCGAATATAGCGACCTGTGTAGTTCATAAGGTTGGTGAACATTAGTGGAACTTGCGTGTGGTTTCCCGGCACGAGACATTACAATATTTGGTAAGGTTTAAAATCTTGATTTGAAGTGCGGGTTGGCAAATTTCATACACCGTTGAAAACTTTTCGGAGAAGTCTCAGGTGTGTAGGTTACGTCACGAAGTTTCTTTCACGGAAGCAAACACTACGTTCAAATCACTAGAATGTCACTGCTGTTACAATAATGTAAATAAAGATATAATTATTTCTATGCTTTTTCCCTAGTAAAACAAGCAAATGTAACGAAACAGACGCTCGGCATACGGCTGCCGGTAAATTCCCACAGTCCTCTTGAGATTTCCTCGTCGCGAATGACTAATATCCAATTGTTACTTAATAAACCGCAACGGTGTGTTCTTCACCTCGATATTGTAAGTGTTAGAACAATACATTTTGTCAGACGCTACGTATAATGGATTACGTACAGGGTTACACCAAAGTTTTTTTTACACTTCTATAACCAAAAACATAATAATTACGTCACGTCTGTTTATACTTTTGTCAGAGACTATTAGTATCTTGTCTATACGAGATTTAGGAAGTACGCTACGTAATGAACTAGGCTCTACGAATAAAAAAAAGTTTGATATAGTAGTTCATATATGTAACTAGAGATGGAAAAATAATTTCAATATATATCTATAGGAATGTGTATCTATGAATATTCTTCGTCGAAAATGATTATTCTCCGAAAATTATGTCCGAAGATTCTAGCATTATTTTTTTTTATTTATTATTAAATATACTACAAATGTAACGTTTAGTACAATTTTACTTACGTTAAAAATGATTAAGTGCAATTTTGTTAGCACAAGGAATTGTATGTTGTTTTCAAATTCGTTACTAAACATTTCCTCGTCACGATATACTAATTACTCAATAAAGCGAGACGACGTATTCTAAGTTTTACAGGTATTCATTAATCATGTTACGTATTGAGAAAAACAGATGACGAAATCTTTGTAAAGAAATTTTTATTTATGATTTAAAATTTTGAAATTTTCGTATCGTTCTCTATTCCAATCTAACTCTGTATATAGACTGCAGCTCCCTGTCTTACTTGACTCGTCAAACATGACAATATCGAGTTGTCAATATAATAGAATAGTGCACATTATTGCCTTGGCCAAAAGTATTAGGCACCCTACAACTTGCTGCATATTTCGGGTATAAAAAAAATAAAACTAGTTTTGGTT
>DWPT01007635.1:0-10679 GCA_018251895.1 Agathymus mariae mariae | reverse complement strand
ATAAACATATAAAAATAAAATAAACTATTACTGTTTTGCAATGTAATAGTATTATAAACAAATTATGGTATTAAAAAGGTAATTAAATTAGTCGGTATTAATATTTCTAAGACTCGTAAGTTATAAAACGAATAATAGTTTTAACAATCATTCCTTTCATTCATTATTAATCGTCGTTTCGTTTTTAATTTTCGTAATTGAACCAAATTTTAATGAATGAGTTACCACTTTAATATTAAAACCTTTGAAACCTTTTAACCGGCCGCCAATTTATTATCACTGCGTTACATATTTTCACCGCGTACCCACGTGTTGTCCGTCGATAATCCAAAATGTTAAGTTGTTATATGTGTTGTAAATTTGTAGTGTTATGGCAATGTTTGTAATGGAGGTTCTATTCATAAGAGGCTCCCTTTTAGTGGTTTACCGTGAATACGAAAACAATATTGCCAGATATGGGAAGTCTTTGGGCTCTGTACCACCCAGTCTAGTCTCGACAACACTAGAATTTGCTATGAAATTTGTCGAACGTCAAATTACGCCATCGCTTCAACAAATCCCTACCGTGAGTGGTCTCGGAAGAAGAAGCGGCAAGAAACTCCCGAGGAATTTTTGTTTCCTACTCTTAGTTACAGACCGCACTTATGACTATGAACTGGCTTAATATTTCGTGTTTTAGTTAGTTTCAAAGAGCTAGAAAAACAAGGGTTTTGCTTCTATATTTCCCATTAACCAGTCTATAATACCCTTGATGTTGCAGACGTACGTAGTCTGCGTTGACTTCTTACCATCAAGTGGCCCGTCTACTCGCTCATCGGAAATATGTGAAGCACTTAATCACAATATTCTGGCTCCGGTTGGTTAGAGCGCATCACATTAGAGATCACTCAGTGTTTTTGATGTTTTTACGCGACCGCTTAATATGACTTAATGATTGTAATTTGTATTTGAAATGATAACGAGTATCGACCGAAACACGCCAGTGCTTATGAAATTGTACCACTTTTTTACCACTAGTGATTACTAATCTATCACACCAACATCGCCCTAAGCTACGCAAACATAATAAAGTGAAATATAATCAAATTTCGGAGTAATTTCGTCTAGTGAACGCTATGCAAACACAAGTTGTGCGCCGCTTGACAACCGTCACTGAAGTTAGAGGCAGAACTTGGTGTGTGGGTTTGGTACTTATTTGGATATACTTAGCTATAAATGTTGGAATTTCAACACGATCTAAAATACTATTTGTCTACTTGAGCTGAAGTTGAGAGTTGTGTTATTTGTTATGCTGTAAATTTCTGAATGTTCGGACTGGTTACGGTTATAATACAAGTTACTGTAAGTTAAAAATATAAAACTGATACGAAAATAAAAGTGAAAGTGATCATACGAGATGGATATACCTTTACGTATTATTTGAATAAGAGAAGTCCACTGGTACACAAGAGAAGACCTTACTAGCAATAAGAATATTTGCAAATTACTAAATCGTTTGAAATTATATATTGGTCAACAAATTTCAAAAAACTTTACCGCTTAAAGCAATCTTTACTTTTACATGTACGTTATGAAAGAGATGCAAATTAATACGTTATCACTCGATATAAAATAGGTTAACTCAAATAAATTACTTCGTTATTTCCTGTGTTCCCTTCTTTATTGACTCTATTCTCTTAGGGTAAATTACAAGTGACACATTTGTTGCTACTCTTCTAACATGTCCTGAATTTTTGAAGAGGTCCGAACCTAAGAACGTCTCAAATTGTCCAAGTCACGTCAGTTTCTTCATGCCTGTAATATCAACCAGAAATGTGAGAGTTAAAATTGATAAACGTTATTGCTCGTTTTGGCCATTTTTACTTCCCATTACTACAGTGTATACAGCGATTTATTTAGTCACCTTTTAATGTTCAACAAAACTTATAAAAATTTATTTTTTGTTATTCTGCCTATAATCCTTATTATTTATCGAAACATAGACAGAATTATTTAATGTTTTTCGCACTTTGGACGGTATAAAACTAAAAATTTTCGTACCCTGCGAGAGAATATTAAATATTTATTATAAGACAGAATAACAATATTTTTTTTATCTTTGTTAAAATTTTGATCTTCCACTGTTTACCATGATATTGGTAAATATTATTTATTACCTTGCTTAGCTAAACGAAAATCTGATGAGGTAACCTGCATTCCTCAGCATTCTTCATAACGTTCACAAAGGTGTGAAATCTGATATTTAGTATTATAATAGGTCAATTATAGGTGAAAAAAATAATATGTAAATACCATACACCATAAGCGCCTTCCGTACATAAAAACAAAATTACTTTCGTTCGAAACAACTGTATTACGAACGATGTAAACGTACGAAAAAAGGTCATGACAAAAAATCTCCATGTTGACAACATCGCATGATCAGTCCAGTAAAAAACACTGGATGTAAGCATTATATTGGCCATTGGACACCGGACAAATGAATTTTTCCCTGCGGTAATAAAAGATATGTGGGGGTATAAAAGTTGGACAAAATAATTCAGTTCATATTGCGTGGGACGTGGATTGATGTAAGAGATTACATGACGCTGTCTTTGATGGATGCAAATACTTAGTGATTATCATACCTATTGTTTATGGTAATGTTGTATATGATTAGATGCGTCAAATTATATATATTAACCTATAACATAAATAGCCTGAAACATTTTTTGTGTTTTATACATATAGATTATACATAATAATAAATTTAATATTGATATTTTTCTTATATTAAATGAATCAATGAAAAAAGAAAGAAACCGAACCACTGCTTGATTTTGAAAGGAAGAAAGAATATTTCTTATAGTGTGACGCGAAATTTCCTACGAGTTCATTGCCCCAAACGGCGCATACGACGATCGAAAGTATAAGTAAAAAATTCCAGATTAGACTACAAAATAATAATCAGCACTAAAAGTTTTAAAAGTACAACAGAGAAATTAAAGAAATTGGGTAACGGAGTATTTGAATTCTGGAACCGAGATTTTTACTAAAGACATAAAACTTTTCTCCCCGAGAACTTAATCCTGGACTTAAGTTATAAATGTCAAACAGTTTTTGCTTAACAGTAAACGCAAAAGTTTCAGCGGTAAACTAGGCTTTAAATCCTCCGATTTTCGAGAGAATTCCGTGCTCAGTGAAACATGTAGGACTACCACCTGAGCCTTGAGAATTATGCACCCATAATTTTATAACTCACTTTATATACCGGGCTCTGTTTACAATTATTGTAAGAGTTTTATTTCACCGCTCTAATACGAATACAGTGAAAACGTGCATATTACAAACGTTTTGTTTTTGTGAAATTAATTTCGGCGCCAAATGTCATTTTACAGTTTGTTAAATGGCAAAAGTTTAACAATATTGTCAAAAGAGTTTGATTATTTAATTATATTGTTCATAGTATCAGGCGTTACTTTGCGGAAATACGTTGTTATTAAATTAGTATTAACTTACTTTGCAACAATCCGCGATCACAATGTATGGTAGTGTATAATTTTTTGCGTCTAACACTCGTAGAGTGGACTCACCCTGATGATGTTCCGTTTCGGAGCGAAACACGTGTTGGTGACGATATGTATCTTGGTATATACTTTTATTTATAATAAATGTCTGTGATACATTGTGCCTGTGGATTGTTACAAAGTAAATTAATACTCATTCAATTTCATATTTTCCAGAAAAAAAAAATTTTTTTTTAAATTATTTATATAAACTTACATTACAGGCGACCCTAACTCGTAAGCGTTGCATACTTGTATGTTCAAATAGACGACAGAATTATGAAATTGAGTCCCGCGACTAAACAAATGGATACACCGCCTGAGACTAAACTGAGATATTTTGATGGGCAAGCAGAGTTGTTGCCGATTGAGATTCGATGCATCAGTTCATCCAATTGAATCAGTGTCTACTTTACAATATATTCGTACAACTATTCGACTATTCGTGGTAGTCTACTACAACTAATATTGTCTATAACTGTGTAGTTATACTACATTGAATATACGATTATTTCTTGTATATTTATTAGATACGTAGAATAACACTATACTATTATATAATAAAATATAAACGCAAATGTATTCGTTTATTGAGTTGAAACATTGAACTTTGAGATCTGATCCCCATTGGTCATTGCTCTACCTAACTTTTATCTGCTTATTGCCATTCAGACGATTAACTTTATCAAAAAAAAGAACAAGGAAAAAGTGTTTTTGTATCTCAACATGAGTCAAGGGAATCATCGCTGTAGGATTTTCGTAATAGCCCAAAGCAGCAGACGGGCTACTTGAAGATATATGATCATCATCACCTATAAATAGCCAATCCGCAACACCAGGAGCACAAAATTTATATTTATGATGTAAATTTAAATATGTTATTTTTTTCGAACAAAAACATGTAAGATATTCAATATTTTCTTCATTATTAGAACAGGTAGGTTGTGAAACTACTTTCAAAATTACAATGGAGTCACAATTAAGTTGAGTAAAAAAATCGACATATATCAGAACATTACATTCATAACCATATATTACAAATAAATTATATACACATCTATGTAAGTTTTAGATAGCTATATAAATTGTAGGAAATATCAATAGATATTCGTAAGTATATGATGAAACCTTTGCCGCGACTTCATTCAATGTTACAGTGGACAACGCGTTGGCATTTCGGTCACTACACCGTAGAGACTCAACTAACAAGCAAATCTTATCTCGACTGTACTATTCTGTGTGTACCCTACATCTTTGTATACTATTTGACACTGGTGAAAGTAACAATTCCTGTGATTTAATGGTCGAATGTACGTTCAGACCTTGGTTCGAATCTAGACAAATTGTTTTCGTTTTAGTTTACTTTTAAATGAATTTTTATTTGTTTCTATTCATTTCTTTTTTTATTTTAGGCAACTTAAATATCATATTAACATAAGTACGTATTTCAAAGTTACGTTAACAGCCTCTTTGAATACTGTTATTATTTAGTTGTAGGCTGAAGACAATGTTGAATCAATTACTTTCCGCCTTCAAGTAAGTAGAAAGCCGGCAAGTAGACTAACTTGAAATTAAAAAAAAAAATTATAATATTTCAAATTTAGTAAGTACGTTGTAATAACATACTTTCTCTTACTTCCTTAAAGCCGCGAACAGATATTCCTGGGTCCTGGCTAACAAAAACAAGTGACTCTAAAACAAACGTAAACTCAGAGTATTGAGAAGTCGTAGACAATGTGTTTACCGTTGGATTGACAAGGATGTAACACCGACAGTTGAGTGGACCACAAGAATACGGGCTGAAATTGCATCGTCACTTCCAGCTATTAGGTGGACTCCAGAATCGTTCTATCCTTTATATGTGCCCAGTCACTTTTATAATTGCACCCGTTATATGATGGCTACAACTTTTTGAATTTTATTGATCTTTCGATAATTTTAACTACCAAACCAATTATCGCATTCATAGAATATCTACCTAGAAGGTACCATAATTGGGTGTGGGAAGTATGTTTTTCTATATCATTAACTATATATTTTATTAATAATTATTCAATATGCAAATTTTATGTTTTAAAAATTGTATTGAGGAGTATCTTTTGTTGTTTCTTCTCCTCAATGTGAAAGCACTTTCGGAAACGGTAGTAAAAGTAAAATATAAGTGTATATATAATAAACGTAAATAATTAAATAATTTTGAATTTATATAGAATTGATTGTTTTGTGTAAATTAAAAAAAAATTGTTGCTTTTTATGTTTTATTTAAATTATAGAGCTTGGGTGTGTATGAAGTAGTTGGTTTTCGAACTATTTTCAGATCTATGAAAATTTTGTTATTTGTAAAATACTTCAGTAGTCTGATGTAAACACATAATCAGTTAGTTAGTTAGTCAGTCAGTTAGTTAAAAAAAATTAACCAAAAATGGCATTCCAACGATAACTAACGAGGAAGGCATTGAGAGCTTATGGAAGGAATCGCCTAAACACAATTAGAAGTTTTTCCACTTGATATAAAAGTTCAATGATTTATGTTGTCTCCCGTCCGAGCTGCGCCTCCGTCATATTACAAAGTTTTTGTGAGAGAATTTCTAAAATTCTAAATAGTCTCACCTTGCCGTCGCCTGTTTTCTTTACCGTTGTTTCAAACTGTGGAGTTTACAAGACGGGTTTAACTTTGAACGGACTTAAATATAAATTTCAAAACTTCGCGTCGCAAATGAAGTACGTACGTTGACGCTCAACAAGTTGATCTTTGCAAGAAAACTTCAAAATCGTTCATAAGAAACTGAGCATTAATTGCTTCTGATCTTGCTTCACTAGTGTCAAATGACGAATAGAACTGAAATTAAGCAAAGCTGAAAACTCTAGAATATCGTAACATTATTTATTATATATATTCCTTAATGAAAAACTAATTAAATCTTTAACTTCAGTGAATTATGATCATTCAACCCTTACATCTACTCTTGAACTCGTGAAATAGGATCAACCCGTGAAGATGAAATTTAATAAAGTGCAAGATTCCTCACATTATTTACCTTTAACCAAGGAAAGTTATAAAATGAGCACGTTTATGTATTTATGGCATGTTACATATACATATTTGGCAACACAAGGTGATGTTAAACATTATCAAATCCATGTCCACCAATAAGCGCACTGAGTCATACCAATAGTGTCTAAGTCTCACATGTATTGTATTGTGAATTTCATAAACAGATTCCTTAATGGAAAGTTTGTAGATCTGGAGATTCCAATTAACAACCGATACAAAACATTCCTCGGAGTTGGGTATCTAGTTTTATGCTAACAAATAGTTTCGTCGGGGCAATGTAGTAACTTGCTTCTATAGGAGCTTCTGATGGCTTGAATTGACGACACACAGCCTTGTTTAGCGCTAAACGGTACTCGGTCGCTTTGTTGTATGTTTGCATTAAGTCCGACTATAACTGGAATACTTCAACAAAATAACATAAATCGTTTGAATGGAATGTATTGCAAATTAATATATAAAAGCTTAAAATCAAATGTGGTATTGAAAAAGATATATAATATAAACATTTATTTTTCACAGGTTGGATGATCCCATGGCCCAGGTGGTAGTAACCCTATCTACCGAGCGAGGGGTGGTTCTATTACTGCCCCGTTAGTCCTCGGGGCTTGGGTGTTTGTATTGTCATATGTATTTGTATATGTCCATGGCATCCGCAACACAGGGAATTCGAGGAAGTTTGTAAACGATTGTTAATGAATTATAAAAAATGTTTTACGATTCAAATATTGTATCATGTATAAATAAAAGATATGTCGAAGTCAAGAAAGGAATGTATGTATTGTATGTATGATGTTTGTTTGCGAAAGGAATCTTGTATATTATTTATTCACGGGATTGTTTGCATTTAGAATAATCACCACATGTTTGTTCAGTGTGAATTGTGATGTGTTGTGTCTACGTTGTGTGTGAGGATGTCTGTAATAATATCCAGTGTTTTTAATGCTATTCACTTTAAGGGCCACTGGGAAAAATAACTCACCAGCTCACCACTACACACAGCTACAGTGGTGCACGTATAATTCGTAAAATTTCCGTTTCAAGACTGCCTTTGTACATCATAAGACTTTCCACTTGCCAACTACCCACTCCACCTATCGACCAGTTGAAAACTACCTTCTCTACCGCCAATACGAGATATTGTATTATCTCTATCGAATAGTTATCATAGTTATAATTGCATACATTAATGTTCAAAAGTTCTAGCTCACCATACAGAAACAAGTAAAATGTGTCCGATAATATACATACATCCTGTGCAGCATCCATTGAGTTATCCGCCGTCCAATTCATACTGTATTTCAAGCCTATTCCATTAGTACAGAGCAGCTGCGGAAATATCTGCCTTCACTTAAGCATTCTCCCTAACTTGATTTACATACTTAAGTCTAAAGGATTTATGAATAAGATTAGATTTTGAGAAAATTTAGGAACAGCTACTTAAAAGACTACCCGCTTATCACCGGCCCTTGCACTCCGCAACACGTGATAACATTTTTAAACCGTTATGTGCCGAAGTGGTATGTTGACTCTAGGGGCTAACTATAACCTGCAAGGGATTCATGTCAGCGAAGATAAATTGGGGTATATGAGATGCAAATGGGGTTTTACGACTGTAGATTTTATTTAAACAAGTTGTGAATTTTATTTTGGCTTTTTATGAATGGAATAATCCACATACAGTGAGTGATACTCCTAATGTACTTACATGTTAATATATTTTTAAATTTTATTTATTTATTACCTTGAATCCTTTAATTTATTAATCACGGCCAATATCCTGGAGTGCATTTCCTCCTCTACGAGTATTATCTATACGAATACAACACGACAAATACGCTTCGAAATAATTATCGCCGCAGACGGTTTCACTATAGTAACAAATAATTCTGTAATTAAATATTGTGTTTAACAGATAAGGAAAGACATTTCGACTTCCGTGATAAAACATGTTTTGGAAAGAATACTACGTCCATAACCGTATTAATAAATATATGTCTGTTTCAATAAATTATGATGACATTAGAAAATGAGTAATTTTATGTAAATCTAAAAGCTGCACAGTTCGTCGATAGACTACAATGAAAATCGAATCTTTGAATTTCAATAAACCACAGGCTGTTATTTTTATTGTAATATTTTATTACTGCTGCAATAAATAAATGAACGTTAATAATATATAATTAATAGTAGTGTTACAATCTATGAATAAAATTTCTTTCAACATAAACAGAAAGGTTAAATTTCTACCGAAGTTCCACTACCTGCCTAATTATTCATAGATACGTATCAGTCTGAACCTAATTAACTTTCGTTCGTGCTATAGACAACATAATATTCTCACTAAATGCGCCATTTTAACGGAAAACCGGGCATTATTGCCATAATGTGACAAGGTTTGGGCGAAGAGACATCATTTAAGCCTCCATAGCACCTGAGTCTCGGGATCCGGAGTTTAACTAAGTAGTAATTTTCGGTGTCCGCAGTTATTATGTTCGGACTGTACTTAACCGTGCCGTTATATACTACGTTTTACACAGATTAATAATATATTAGAATTTTGCGATGAAATTCAAAATAAGTATTTAAAACTTGTAAAGAATTGGGATTATGTTTACTTGTTTTGCAAAACGTTCTCGATACTGAAGTAAGAAAAATAATATAATTTTATTTTATATTCGTTTAGGATACCTTTTTTTTTCACGACTGCTAAATATGGCTTGTTACCCTAAACATAAAAATAGGCTTTTCCCTTACAATTCCGTTTTAATGTCGAATTTTTTTATCTTTATTAACATAACGTAAGAAACGAATCGTTGGAAAGTTGCTGAAAGATAATAAATATTATCATCAAAATATTTTGCGTTTTTCAATTCTAAGGCCCAAATTTATTAGAAATCTACAAATAAAAATGACAAGAAAAACCAAACAACAAACAAGATGTAGCCGTTCCGCGAAGCCAGGGAAGTTGTCCTTGTATTCGCATATTTTGTCGTATGGCATGTCGTTTTGTTAAATCTATAATAATTTATATTAAGAACTTACCCATGTCTCTAAATTTTGACAAAACCGCAATACTCGGAAATCTTATAGAAGATTGACACAACAAACAGATATGCAGGTTAAATCATATTCAAATAATCTTTTAATAACGTCAGAACGCGACGTATAGATGTGTGACTTTAGGGTCCGTCATTTTATTCAGCATCATAGTTCTGTGCTCATGATGAGAAGTTCAGAAAAGTTTCAAAAAATTAAGTTCAAGATATCTCATAAAGATGAATAATATTTCGTCGCACACGTACCTATTTCAAAACCTAAAACTATCTAAAAATTATGCTTGACGTTCAGAAATAGCACCCGCATTGTTTATGGAATGCAATGAAACCAACTTTAAGTATTAAGTAATGCTTATTGCAATTCATAGGTATGAACCAAATATGTTAAGCCGATTCGGAGATCAGCGCGCACAAATGCACAACCACAAAGACAGACAAAACTTTTAACAACTATTGATTTAGATTCTATTGAGTCAGTAAAGGCCTCTAATAATAGTTTTTCTCATATATACTCCATGTACAGAAAGTGATCAATTAAAATTTTCATTATATGTAATTCATTTTCACATCCATTGCACTTAAACCGTGTCCTCGGCCCGTCTTCTCCTCGTGTAAACCACTTTAGTTTGTACAGCTCACAGCGTGGCAGGTTAATTCAGCGCTGACGTTATTATATAGAGGCGGTCGGGTACAATTTACACAAACTGACCGTAAGGCTCGAACACGGAACATTTAATTAACAGCTCCTGGTTAATCTTCCCTATATCAATTTGTTTTAACCAGTCACAGGTTGATCAGTTAATGGTCATGGCAGGAAAAAGCGAACAGTGCACTGGTCGTGCAAATTGATGGTTTCTATGTAAAATTTCACACACACAGGTTGTTATCGTGCAGGTTTGTAATTAAACGAAGTGATAGAAAAAATTTAGGGATTTATGTTCCAACCTACTTTTTTTTTATGGTAATAGCCGACAAACGAGCAGACGAGCCACCTGATGGTAAGTGGTCATCGTCGCCCATGGA
>DWPT01007634.1:0-10681 GCA_018251895.1 Agathymus mariae mariae | reverse complement strand
GAACTAGATACATGGAAAACTAACCTAAATTAGCAAACTGGCACTACGTCCAATCAACTCTCTAAACTAAACGAAATGAAAACGAGATGAACAGCCATATGCAATATTCTGGAAGATGATATTACAAGATGCATCTACTATAGACCGGCGCGTTTCAGAATTGAACATTATTTGTCTTCGTGAACGTCAGAATGCGCTAACGAAATGATTGTTTACAATATTGCGGTCAGTAGTGACTTAGTCTATATCCGTGATGACTGAAGAGATCCTGCCCACGGCATCGGAAGGACTAAGCTCCGTGGCAGCAGGTTGTGGCCGTGACTCAATCCTTCAATGATGTAATGCTTCGCATTTGATACGATGATTCGTTTCTAACATTATGCCGATAGTGATTTCTGTGCAAAAAATAATAATATCGATAACGTGCACAAAAATACATTTTTAGATTCTAGCAGTGTTTGGAAAATACTGTCATAGAAAATAGATACCACAGAGATACGGAACCAAAAGAAAACTGTACGGAATTCAAATTTATATTCTGATTTAAATACTGTAAGTTGTAATTTAATAGAGTAAATTGTAACGTTAACAAAATTGTAATTTAATAATGTCTAATATGTACAAGTATTTAGTATTAATGTAAAAAAATATTAGCTTCATTTTCAAATAAAAATGGAAAATAATAAATTCAGGTTGAATACATGCCAAAAATTACATTTAAAAACTCATAGTAACTATGACGACACAGGAAAAACTGGAACCTATACTCTATCACACATTTAATTAATATACGTGTAGTATATAATATAGTTTTACATTTACAAAATATTAGGTATTTGATCTCACGTACGTTATGTCTACTTCTTTCGATCATACTTTTTTATTTCATATTTAATATCATAATCACCACCACCAATAAGTTAATCACTCATAGATATATTAAACTTTAACAATAAAGCGTGAAGCTTAGACGTAAATGTTCAAGATTTTATTTCCGCACAAATTGTCACACCTGATCAAAAAGTATAATTTCGAAATTCATCGATATCGATAATATGTTATTTAAAGAATTACGAACAACGAATCAACAAAGTCGTAACCGCAGGTTTCAACGTCACGGATGTGATGCGTAATTCGTGACGTTGTTAATCACTATACTGTGTGAACTCAATTGACATAGAAAGTGATTTATTTCATTATGTTGATCAACTCGCCAACCCGGCATTATATTATTTTGTGGAATTACGCAAATATTATTGACCTTCAAGTGGCTCAAAGTGTTTCCGTGTAATAATTATATTCTTGTGTACATCACACCTAGGTGCCAAAAACTTCGGTACTATTGCTACTGTTGTCTCAAAGAGTTTGTTATAGCGATAAGATTGTCTTTTGAATGATCTGTTTGTGCCTCTTAACTATTGCATTGACGTGAATATTATATTAAAGGCTGTCGCCAATTTTCGTAAGTGTGCAAGTTCTTCGAGTGTTGTATATTTAACAAATCACATTCTTTATAGGCAGAAATATATTACAGAAGGCGCCCAATCCTTAAAATTTCCTATCTCAAAGTCACCATTCAGTGAGAGAGACTGTTTTATATAAGTTCACCAGATCTATCCTTTTTGGCAGCTTGACTTCTTTGTACGTCCCTAAGTCGTCTATTAGGGCATTGTAGAGGAAAACATATTTTACATACTTTTAGGTAGTTAGATACGCAACTTTGAAGTTGTACCTAAAATTTTAAGACTTCATATAACTATGTAGCTATTACAAAATTATGTGGAAACATTTAAATGCCTCCTATTATTGTTGTCATAAAATCATTGTTTAATAAAAGGGCCGTAATGTGGACACAACGTTACGTTTAATTGAACATTGGATAGCGTTTATAAATTAAATTCTTCGAGGCATTTAACATAGGGTTACCAAATACTACCGTGAGTATTATTACTATTATTGCGTTTGAATAAAAATTTACACAGATAAAGTAGTACCAAATACATCTGTAAAAAATCAAATTATTTACCTACAATATTAAGCTAATACTAACGTTTAAGTTGAGGCTTTTAATATTGCTTTATCTTTTGAAATCAATCATGTCCATCGATGAAATAAAATTTCACGAAGAAACCTGCGTACTTGTAAGCTCACCACAATCTTAACCTGAATCCCTTTCATTCTGTGTACAATTAGAGCCCAGCTTTGGAACAATTATAGTAACAGTTATTATTGTTACTTATTTTTCATCCTAATTACATAATTTTTTTTTTTATTTATTTGGCAAAGCAAATCTTCACTTGTTTGGTTAGCCTTGCACTGTGAAATGTTTTACATGCTTGATTGCATGCTTGATGCTTGATGGTAAAATAAAACTAACATTGAATATGGTGATGCCTATTGCAATACATTTGTGAAAACCACAACGGAATCAGTTAAACGGTTTCTGAGATTAGCGTGCACAAATGCACAGGCAATTAGACAAAAATTCTAACTACTATTGTGTTCTTTGTATATAACAATAGTTTTTCTCATATATCCATCATGTACAGAATAATATGTATGGATTTAATAATAATGATTTACAAAATGACTGAGTCTTAGTAGCCCTAAGTTACCGCGGTGCTCGAAGCTTTGCATAAAGTTCACGCGTCGCTAATGTATTCCACGACAGCTGAGCTCATAGCCTTTAATAGAATACTCAATCGGCTCAAATGTTTCAACGGTATTATACACATTAGACACCATGGGGGACGCTAAGACATAGACAAGTATTGAGTAGAGAAACAAATTTTTGTCTTTTAAATCATTTATATTGGTTACAACAATGAATATTTTTTATATTTATATTATCTTTACTCTAATTCACTAGCTAGATCTCACAGGCTAGATCTTCGTTATAACATAATATTTACGTATAAAATTAATAACTAGATTTTTCAACTGTTCTTAATAGTTATCGTTTGTTTTAAACTTTATTCATCAACGACAAGTTTTGTAGATAGGTACAATAGGTTTTGTAGATATATTCTTTTGACTTTTAAAAAACAAAGAATTTATATTTAATATTTTTTAAATTCACTAGTTTAAGATTTAGCTTAAACAACGTAAACATTTAATTCGAAACAGTTGATAACAAACTACAGTTTTATTACTATCATCAACGTACCCAAGTATTGTGTCTGGTAAGGAATTTTACCAACAAATCGATTCATATCAATTATATGCAAATATCGTGCATGCATTACCATATCACTAAGAATTTGTAATTATTCATGCTTATGAGGAACTCATGACCGGGTTACTTTTCATAAATGTGTGTATTGCCCATGGCTATAATGTATTTTACTTTGATGAATTTTAAAGAGATGAATAAAGGACATACATATAACGTTAAATAATGCTAACTATTTGCTTATTACGATTTTAGTGGCATTATAAGTTTTTGTCTTGTAAAAAACAAATTGCCTACAATGATCAAAATTACAACTTTAACGATGCCTATTTATAATGCCACGCAATCGCATTTGCTGACAGGACAAACAGATAAACGAAGTTTAATAAAATAATAAGTAGTTTTATTCACTCTACGCGTTTAAGCCTCTAGACTGAGCGCTGACTTCATAACAAAAGGTGTGTCACTTAGGTATTCGTTGTAGCAGGAACAGTTAATTTCTTCATCGTGTCTCTCAATATGTAATAAATAATATAATTATTACATCGTACAAATTATAACGTCCAAAATACAAGTGCATTTTAATATTAAATTATTAGGCTTCACAAAGTATTTCTCGAAACTGTGCAGTACGGTCATGATGAATAAGTTATTATCGTTTAATATATAATTATAATAATATTTCATTAATGACAACTAAGGCTGCTTACTTCAGGTTCTCTAGGCTGATGTTGTGTTTGTAAATTTATTAATAGAAATTAATAATATCAAACAAAAATTAATTTTACCATAGTTTGTACCACAAATTTTTATAAAGGTTGACTTGTCCAAATTTTGGGCCTACTGGAAGAAATTTCCAATAAGGAATGAGTAGTGCCCATGTGTAAACTTGTCATACGTTATGTACTTACTGTTGTACATCAATTACTTCCCGTAATTTTATTGTATGTATAGAATAAATAAAAAGCAACTATCGGAAGTTTTATTACTGTGTAAAAAAAAAAAAAATGTATCTCAAGCCCCAGATTAGGCGCGCCACGGACATTCTATCAAAACAAATTTGATATATCTCCCACTTGAACTCTACTTCAGTTCTCGTAGGGGAGATTTACCACCTCAAATTACGCTCTTACAAAAGTATGGCTCGTCACTGATGGTGAAACAACATTTTTAATATCCCATGTTCTAAAGTTGTGGGATTCAGCTTTAATATTGAATCTACGATTATTTAATATAAAATAGGAATTAGCGCGATGTACAATTTCGTTAAGTTATATTAATAAAATAACTGTTATAACAGAATATATTTTGGATAATTTTATGTGCATTTATGTGCAACATTAAAGCTAGGAATAAGGCTGAATTAATTGTACCAAGTTTCAACCTTGAGCTGTTTCAGCGGTAGATCTGTAAAAAATTATAATAAAATTTCGTTAGAATTGACAGAACTGCCTCATTGTACATTTAAACTGACGTCTTAAGTATTCTTATTATTTAAGATATTCTTATTATTACAAACTATAATCATTATATCAAAGAAAAGAGAGTTGGAAGCGAATTTAAGATACAACCACGAGTAGTATTTAGTGTTTCTTGAGTAGAAATCAATCTCCTTTGGTATCTCATCATAGATGTAATTTGACTTTCGAAACGCACTACGATTAAAATTTCTCAATTCAATTTTGTATAAAATTGATACTTCAAAACTACTGGACAAATTAAAAAAAAAAATGTAAGCTATCAAAAACAAAACCACATGAGCCATATACTATTTAAAAAAAATTAAAGATCCTCGCGGAAATTTGAATGCAGCTCGAGCTTATCAGTCGCGGGCGAAGCCGCGAGGGGGGTTTGCTAGTAATGAATAAAGATCCTAACCTTCATTAAATCATTATTACCGACAGCTTTATTAGATATATCAAAGTTAACCGGAACTCTGTTTTGTTAAAAATGTAGGAAGCAAATTTTATGAATGAATGTATTACAACACCTACAGTGTCCTGAATTAGATTTAGGAGGTTCTGTCAAAGTCAACTGATTATGTGCTTCGGTATATCGTTTATGTCCCTGTAGCTCTGGACCAGAATACAGGCTACGGCGTCCCGTGGCCGTCGTAAGAGGCGACTGAAAGGGCACTTCGGGCGGTATGAGTGGGAGCTCGAACCGTCCGGCTAGAAACCCCTGAAAGGACGACGGCATGTGTGGCCGCGATAGGATCAGTTGGTGCGGGACGGGACATGTTGTCTCTCCCGGGTAGAGCCCGACAATGGCACCGCGCTCAGAGGACTCCGGTTACGTTTCTATGGAGATCCCGGAGTCCTCTACATAGCATTCAAGAATGTCAACGCCCCCCCATCCCTAAAAAAACGAACAGACGGGCTATCTGACTAATACTAATGACTATGTTGTCGCTGCTACTTTAACATTCACAATATCAGAGAAGACACAAGCACGATTTTGCAAAATAAATAGATACACCTGCTTCTTACATAGTTTCTTGGAAAAAATCCACGAGAACAGACCCATGTCCCGGGATGAAAAATATTCTATATTTTTCCTCATAATATAAGTTCCAAATGTTTAAAAAAACCATCTAAATCTTTTCAGCTGATTTATTTTTGTACGTGAACAGACTGACTTGCAGAGACATTAAAATTCCAAAAAAATAATTTAGCCTTATATATCGTTAAGAAACTACCTACACTATCATTTTTAAATATATTCGATGCACAGATTCGACCCCGTTAGTTTTATTATCAGTGTACAGATAGGCTACCCCTACAGCAAAAGTGCCGAGATAGCATTGTGTGATATAAAAATGAAGTAACCTTAAATGTAGGAGAGCTGATGCCACTTTGTCTCGCAATACGTGGAAGACTTAGCGCAACCCACAGCGGAGAGCAACCGATTACGAGGAGCATAAGAGCAGTCTGAGACTATGTTAGATAATTCCTTTTGCATACCAAATGGTTTATGTTGCCCTGTTTGTCGAAAATACATGATTTTATCAACATTATTCTTGTGAAGTAGTCGAGCTGAAATGTAAGCCTCGCTGTACTTTTGACACTGATTGATTAACTGCAATTGACTGATGAATTTGTAGGTATGTTAATCATGTAGATTAAATTTATCTATGTCGTCCACAACACGCAGCAGAAGGTTCCGTGATTTTTTGGCAGTAGATGCGACAATTTATATTCCATTTTGGTTATTAGTGGCCACGTATAAGCCCATAATACAATGAAGTAGAAAAAGCAATGATGACGGCAAAATAATACTTTAACAAACTTGTTATATAGTGACCCACTACACACAAAGCTGCTCCACAGTAAGTTGTATCTATTATCTATTACTCGTATCTATTAACAACAGTCCTTCGAAGCATCAAAGTAATTTTGCCACCAGTAGTCATCCATCCAACTTACGACCGCGCCCGAAGATATTTAACCCGGTCCATAATGATTGATACAAATCGTTTCGGTGTGAACGCTTTAATTTTTAATTAATTAACATTACAAGTGTGAATTATTTTTTTTTGTAATGACGCGATCAGAACACGTTCAAAATAGTAGTATGTATATCATCGATACTAATATTATAAAGAGAGAGTACGAATTTTGTAAGTTTATGTATAATTATATGCGGAGAGTAATCTTCAGAATCGCGGCTCCTATCTGAAAAATTCGTTCACCATTTGAATGGTACATTATTCCGAATGGTCATAGGATATATGTCAAGTGTATCCATATAATAATCAATTGATGAACCCGACCGAAGTCGGGACGAGTCGCTAGTAGTTATATAAAGTAAAATATAAAAATGTAGGCTATCAGAGACCATAAATTATGTGCATGATCCGATTTTTATCGTAACATGACGTGTCTTCAACCGTCAATAAAGTCTTGAAGTAATTTAAAGAACGTTTCTTTAGCTGCAAACTGGGGCGATTTCAAATAACTTTTCGTGGAACCGAGTGCGCGGGTGCCAAGTGTTCTCTGCACCATTGCCATTGCCAGATAAAACGTATTTGTCAGTGCTCAATTGACTATGACATTGCTTTTGGGGCCTAATTAGAAAACGATAGTCCAATTTGCGAGAAACACCATGGTTCCATTTTACCACACCTTAGTGATTCTTGTGTCTTAAATATATATTTAATCAGATTATCATTATAAAAATATATAAATTAATAAGAGAATTGAAATGAGCATTTAATTATTCCAATATATTCAATTGTCAAATCAATAAATAAGAGGTTCATCATCCTCACAGGTACCTATTAGGTCCATATATATGAAATTCCTGATAATTAAAAAGACAACTTTTTTTTATCCGATTTAAAATTTCGAAGTCAAATTTACTTCAAATAATATTATATCAAATTTGGTTCCGATTTGATTAATTTATTTATTTTTACGTCATTTGATTTGAACGTTTTTTGTTTCAACCTTCCATTTTGATAGGTTTTATTTTATAACAAGCTCCGTGGATGACCGAATACACAAATTGATACAAGGTATTGAAAACGATAACAGAATCCGAATAATTGCTAATCACGTCAATTTGTACTGTTATAAAAACAATCTTAATTATTTTGCGTTAAATTGAGAATGAGAAAAACTATCCAAAATTAGGTGCTGCGTAAATTAACTGAAGCCCATCGGCTAACCGCTCGTTGAGTACAGCGTTACATTACTTTGATGCATGTATGATGAATGAATGGATTCTGAATCATATTGTCACTTGTGGTGAAAAATTTATTCTATACTATAATCGGAAGTGAATATCATAATGCTTAAACAATGGATAACGGAACATAATTTGCCTCAAACGAAACTTCATTCAATAATTATACTAGTGCGAATATGCTTTTGGACCAATTTTATTCACTTAAGGCTTCTAGAAAACCGATCAAAAAAACTTACCATTAAATTACCGAAACGAATCAATTATTTATGTATTTATGAAAATTCACAGCTTTATTGTTATAACCATATTATTGTAACTTAAGCTAAACCTAAACCTAATCTTCTTTACTTTGTACACTTAAATTATCAGTGTTTGGGGGTTTTGTAATACATATATATATTTAACAAAACACGGAAATATCAATGAGCGCAGAACAATGTGAGCGTGTATATATATGTATATGTGAGATGCGTGAATGTGTGAGTATCTAGTGAGAATAACAACACTACGCTCATTAAGCACGGCTCACATTCTGTCAAGAAGTAATAATGATAGTGATAAATTATGTATATGTAAATTCATAACATTTTACAATTAAGATTGTTGAGTGAATGATATATTTTTTTAAACATTAATGGAAGTAATTTAATTTACGTTTAAATTTCTATCAAAGCCTTTTTGTACTCTTAAAGTAGCCGCACTTCAACCAAACCTTTGACCGTACAGTGCACGACAGATGATCGACAAATTGGAAGTACTACAACTAAAGAACTCTCTGACTTCCAACGTATTCTCCATACCTTTTTCTAAATGTTTTATTAAATAGTTTCTTATAAATAAAAATTCAATGCAACTCCGAGGTGTAATAGTGCAAGTGCAACGATAACAATCCATTGGTAGATTAAATATGTTATTTCTTCATGACCTATCCAGTGAGTGGTCGTATATTAATTGTGATATTTTATCAAGCGTTTAAAATATTGTCAACCAACTAGGTATAGGTTCTAAATTGGGTCGCAATATACAACGATAAAATAGACTTAAAGGTTTCCAAAAAATAATTATAAACGCTACAACTCATGGTACTATATTACAAGTCTTTACTCCGCCCCGTATGTAGTTTCACTATACAAAAACTTCTATTAAGTCACTTTTGTCAGTTCATAGTCCTTAGCATGAGCTTGTGTCAAACATACCTAACTTTTATCATTTGTTGCCATCACACTGATTATTACGTATGCACGTCTTTTTATATTTATATTGGTAAAAAACAAAGAAATAAGTTTCTTGTAAGAAACCAGGAGTGACCTTACCAATTTATTAATTGTTTGGTCAAATACTTACTAACTTAATATTCCGTGAAAATTACAATCGACTATCTATTGCGCAAAAAATACAGCATTAAGAGTAAGTCTGCGTACTCTTAGTAATAGAGGTTCTATCTATACGGAACCTTTGAAAATAATATTTATAATAATACAGGGTACGCCTCGGAATAATGAAAACAACACGATGATTACTTCAATTATCTTCATTATTATATTTTATTTACATTTAATTGAAGGAATTGAAATATCAATATATTTCTCATGCGTGGCGAACGTTTAAGACGTTGGAATATATGACTAAAATGCCGTAACTACAACTCACCCAAAGGTCAGCGTAGTGCTCCACCTCCAATTCAAGGTCTAATAAAATGCAAAACGCCTTTTAAACACAATAACGATATATACAAAGTGTGTACAAAGCACCCACGCGTACGTAGTTATCTAATGAAACAAGGACTTTATAGCCAACTAACTGAAAGGTAACGGCGTGCCGTATGCAATATTTTGGTGATTATTCAATCTGTCCATCCAAGTGTCATCTACATGGAAGCGTGGTACCTAGATAATGAAATATAATATCTACTATTCACTGCCGGTGTTTGCAGTAAATTTAAGATGTTTATCATTATTTTATTTACTTTATTATTACACTGTGTAAATTGCTGAACGTTAAACGACACTCGGAAGAAATCATTTGAAAAATGTTTACATTGCTGTTGATGATTCCTATGAAAGTATGTCGTTAAGAACATATATAATTGTGCAGTCATCACATATATTTATCGAAGCATACATCATTGATATACAACAAGTCCAAGTAGATACATCGGTTCCGTTAGTAAAAAGAATTCTGAATACGAAAACCAACTAATTCTTAAAATGTGAACCGACTGTCGATGCGGCAATTTTAGTTTTTTAATAAGAAATGTAAGTACTCTGTGGCGGGTGATGTAGAGTATGCAGTCACAACTTCTCTAATTTTGGAACCGTAGTTGTAAGTCGAGCGTAGTTCTGAACGAGCAATGGGTCAGAACGATAGAACAATCTCGGTTGTTTATTGATGTAAGTCATGTTTGTTTGCAATATTTCAACTATAACAATATTAACAACTAGCAAACAGCCTTCGCTTGCTTCAGAAAAACTACACCATACACTTAAAAATAGCACCTGCATTGTTTTAAAACTGGGATTTTCTTGTTCTTTGAATTAGAAATTTATTCATTTATAATTTTTGATTTATAGACGGATTTTATTGAGAGTAAAAACCATAACGGTTTCGTTTTAACCGTTTCTGTGATTGGCACGCACAAATGCACAGACAAAAATTCTAACAACAATTGTTTTAGGTTCTATTACTTATATGCCCCTAATAGTATTCGGCGGACATTGATTCAATATTTGTATTACAGAAAAGAGCTATCAGAACTATATATAGAAAGTCATTAAGAGAAAAATTTAAAGAAATAGGTGTACTCACCGTAGCCACTCAATA
>DWPT01007633.1:0-10682 GCA_018251895.1 Agathymus mariae mariae | reverse complement strand
GTGGTAAAATTTAACCATTACTTAGTAAAACTAACTAAAAACGTATTTCAATTGCATTATTTTATTTGAACTAATGTAACTACGAATTCATATACATATATAAAAATATATCAATTATTGTACTCACAAATTGTTCTCGGTTGATTTATCTAGCGTCACAAATTCTAAAACTGAATATTTAACATATTGTTTAACGGAACGAATGATTGATTTTTGTCACTACAGATTTTATTATTACTTACTAATATTTCAAATCTTTATAGACACAGATATAAAACTAATAACCCGCTTGTAATCTGGCTATAGGATACTGTAAACATGTCATTTGATTTTTTAATTCTAGAAAGACAGTGGTAGTAAGTACAGAGCCCAGTGACCACTTACCTGAGACACCTGACAACATGAACTTATTCCATGCTTATTATTATACAATTACATATTGTGCTGTTATGTAAGTATAAGTAACTATTAAAATATATTATATAAATTTTTACATATATCATATACAACCATAATATAAGGCCATATTTTTAGATAAGAGATAATTTACGGACACATAGTGCAAGTCACCTTTTTTTACATTATTTAAGCTTATTTTCACTATTTCATTTTCTGTGTCTTCAATAAATAGGTACTTGAAGCGGACCCTAAGCTTCGTCGGACTTTGGTTGGCCTTGAATTTGAACTCGAGGATAGGTCTTCACGTATTTAATTGTATCATTTATATTGGGTTTGTATTTCAGACGAGCTTGATCGATATATCTACGTCAATTGAAGTAAAAATAAATAATTATAAATAGGTACAATTTTATTGAGCAGTAACAAACCTTCTACTAGTAAAATAACACCTATAAAGCATAAAAATATTTTTGAACCACAGATCAATGAAAATATATTTTTAACATATATACTAATTGACGCTCAGCTAATCTTCAGGCTTATTGCCGTTTACTCATCAAGCACAGGCAGGTGAAAATTCAATTTACATCAGCATAATGTTGAATAAATATTAACTTACCTTCATAATCTTTTATACAGCTGATGGTTCAATGGAATGCACCTTCAGCAAGTTTATGAATAGTAGAAGCAAGTTTAAGATCAGTCGGTAGCGCTCTGATTCTTCCGTGTTTACCTGACAAGAGATCAGGGTGACGCTACATATAGAGCGTAGAGCGGAAACGCTTACATTCTATTGATAAATGGACGTGATGGCTACTAGTACATATTAAATTGAACTATGACAGATTAATGTAAAGTAAATTTCATATCCAATATCCGACATCAAATTTTAATTATTTTTTTTACCCAGTATGACGACTATTTTTTAAAAATAATCGCAAAACGTAGCTTCGATATAATAGAAATAAAAAAAAATGTGTCAACTAATCTGTCCGACAATTATTTATTTGTATATACCTGTTTCGCGAAATTCACGTTGATTACAGAGTAACCTGTGAATTCTAAGTAATCGATGACATCGACGGTGCAACATTAATTTCATAACCTTTCCATTCATAAGTGTTTCAATTGAACTCTTACTTACTTCAAAGACGACTTTAGATAAACTCGTAGCTCAGTTAGTACAATCTCTGCCTACCACACACCGTCGAACCTGGAGACTCGAATACTGGCAGCAATTTATGTATGAAATAAAAAATATCTTTGTTGTACGATACGTATGTATCCATGGCCCGTTGCCTTTAATACAGAATAATAATTTTAACACGTAATTTGTAGTAACTGTTTATTTTAAATTTAAATAATTTTCATTAAGATCCGCTATTCGCTATCCGCTAACACTATAACCCAAACAGATGCTATACAACCAGAGGTGCTAGATGAAGGCATTATTCTGATTCGACCATTATGATTAGGCATTAGGTACTTTGTTTGTTGTATAGCCTTAAGGCACTATTGGCTGGTTACTTATCTTATTTGTATACAATGTGCTTACATCGTTATGGTAATTACGAAATTATAAGGCATTATAAGTATTATCTCATTTCCTTGACAGTGAGACCGCAAGCTCGCAGAGAAGCTGGTTTTATAATTTAGTTATCTAAAGTCCCTTCCCTGTGTTGTTGTTAGTTTGTGCCTAATTTTGTGTAAAGTTATCTTCAGTATATCAATGCCACCGCAGGGTATTGATCTTGCCATGTAATTAAAAAACACTAAATAACCGTATCCATGTTACTCCAATTTGTAAAGTTAGGAAGTTAGTGACCTCCGTCGACGCTTAAAACGTTCACCCACTCAGATCCCCGTATTAGGTTTCCCTGTATTGCTGGCGACGTAACGTTCACAAACGACATGACAAACACCCATGACCCAGGACAAAAATTAACTGTCACATCGATACATAATCGAACCCGGTGCTTTTCGTTCGGCAGACGGGGTAAAACCGACTTGGGCGTCTAGTCGACACCAAACCAAAGTCACGGTGACATTCCAGCTCTCGACCATGCTCACATCGCTCGTATAATTCTCTTTGACCTTCGGATCGACTCTTAATTGGTCTCGATCGCTTACGATTGATTAATGCCAGCCTGTCCGCGCATCGCTTCAAAAACTTGATCGTTACATTCGCAACGTGCATTCGAAATAATTGTTAGTCGTTTTTTGCACACGTTTTATAAACTACTTATACGTGAGTTACACTTAAACTTACAACATGAATCACTCTGTCTATCAGTACAACATTCATGAAAATCCATGCGATATTTCTTAAGATCATCACATTAAAGTAGAATAATGGAGGATGACATTTTAAGTATAAACATCGTACTGGCAACACTATCTAGTCTTTGCTGGTAACATTAAGAAAAAAAGGTATATGGCGATTATAAGGTGTATTATTGTGCTGTAGATAAATATTGTTCTAAGGAAATAAAATGATTATACAATTTGGTATTCGATAATTCCATGCCACAATAATATATTTTGTGAGTACTATATATATTATAAATAAAGTTATATCCTCCGAGTACTACCTATCATTTCATACGTAGGACTGACGCGATTTGTTTAGACTGTAGTTTATCTAAATCGCATTCCATCACATTTGGCAACCAAGCACCCATATCACCTTACCGCTTCTTCAATAACTCGTAATCGATGACCACACATGTTGATGACATCGATACTTTGGTGTTAAGTAAAAATTACCGTTAATCTTATGAGTGTTTGGTTTGGTCATTTACGAGTCACTTTTTATTTTCATATCAAGATGATGTAACGTAGTTGAAGATTTATATCCTCTCTGCCAAACCAAATTAAATGATAATTAATTTGCAAGACATTTAAGATTTGTAAACATCATACATACACGATTCGAATTATTACCCAAAGTGTGGGAGATCAACTAATACTAGACTCTCACCGGTACATCAAAAATGTCATGATTAACAAAGACTAGAAAATATTAAGTTGAAACAAACTTCATATTTCTTCGTGACATTAAAAATTGTTAGTTTTTAGTCCTCAAGTGTGCACTCTATTCCATCTTTCCATACAGACTGTATGTCATCATCATCATCATCATCATCAGCCGGAATACATCCACTGCTGTGTATACATTTGAGCAAATCAAGCATCACCGTCATAAGTGGACCGTGCTTACTTAAACTGCATGGAACTGCGACTACGAACTATGTCCACGCATTTTAAGGCAAATAGGACAAGTCCTAATTAAAAAAAATAGTTTACAGATTAGTGCTTGATTAAAAACTAACTTTATCGGCACATATGTCTTAGATGTGACAATGCTTAGTAAATCCTATTAATTCTGGCCTTAAAGACGCTCTCAACACAAACAAAAAACATTTCATATTAAGGAACAAAAAAAACAACACCAGAATTTAAAAGTAATTTAAATTTATTGAACTATACTTAATTTACTTACTTAATATTAGACTTAGGTTTACTTAATATTAGATTAGAAATAGTTGACATTAAATTATAGAACTTTAGACATAGTCATAATATAGCATGTTATTTAGCAATTGTATAATAATATAATTCTTACAATTAATGTTGACTTACTACCCTACCGAATTAAAACTAAATTTTGAGTAAAATATGTCATATCTTAGGACGTGGTTTATTGAATATTGGAGAAAAGTATCTTAAAGTGACAAAAATGATATCGAAACCCTATTCAGTCATAGTCACCCTATTCATAACGGATTATCTTCAAAGCACCGCGACATGGAAGGACGAAATATTTGCGTATTACTATCTCATACCAATTAAGTTTCTACAGTAAAACATATTTACTAAATCTACAGTTACCACGAGGAAGTTTCGAACTTAATTCATATGAGTGATAATACGTTGATCCTAGTATATACTTAATATTAGTACTAAATACTAGTATTCAGATATTAGTATAATATCATATTATTCACTACTACTAATATAAAGTATTAGTGTAACAATCGAGATCGTTAGTTTACAGACTAACTTATGAATAAATGCTACAATGACGGTTAACGTATACTTAAACCACAATAGTTGAAATTTACTTAGTCTGAGTTATTTATAAATCATATTTACTTATAACTTATAATCATGTTTATTTTACGGCCCCATAACCCAGTTGATAGTGACCCAGCCTGCCGAGCGAGGGGTCCCGGGTTCGATTCGACGCTGCAACGTTAAACGTTAAAACATTTACGGTTTATTTTAGAAGGAGGGTGATATCTAATCAGGCGAGTAATCTCTGCCATGCACGAATAATGTCGAAATTAAACTAGGTGGTACGGAGCCCAGCGACTTATTATAGGAAGGACCGCTCGCCATAACCACGTCCCTTATTCAGCACGCCAGATAGAGCCCCTTACACCCGAAAACGTTCTTAGCTAGAGAAAGATAAAATCAAATATATCTAATGCTTAAAAGAATATCACGGGGTTACTATCTCGTTAAGCATTTAGATCTAATGTTATTGAAACTAAAATAAGCTCACTCGTTTCGCTTGCTAAAGTAAGCTCACACACTCACTATGTATTTTACTCTGTACAAATAACATTTATGTGAATTGCACGAAGTTTCTTAGTTATTTTACAAGTAAAGGCAAATAGTTTTGTTAGATTAAACGTTGTCCACATTCAATTAACATAAACACTCCACTGAGGACACACTTCTATAATTAATGCCACTCCACTTCAACAAGACTCCATATATATATTTTTAGGATTGAATTTCTTAATAAATTTCCTCTTTCCTTTAGATTAAAATAAAACCTTGTAGGGATGGTAGTTAGAGGCTTGAACGTCTTAGGCTTGGTCGTACGGGAGACTGGCTCTAATTTTTTATTATGTGTGTATTACATTGCATGTAATTATCACTCGCTTCGTCGAAGGATAACATCGTGAGGAAACTTGCGCACTTAAATGTTCGTTATAACGCCCTCAGTAGTAATTTTTCAAAGGGGTTAAGTCTGCTAGTCCTAACTTGGCCAGCGTGACATACTAAGAAAGTAACCCCTCTCATTACGAGAGACGAGCTAAGCTCAACGGTGGGATAATTATTGACTGTAATGATGGATGATGATGATAATAGCTTAAGGTAATTCATCTAATGACGAACTTCTAATATAATTAATGTAAAGCCTAATAATTGTTGCGTCAAAAGATGTGCTGAGGAGTTTCATTCGCCGTTTCTTCTCCTCAATATTAAAGCACCTTTTCGAAACGGTAGTAGAAGCAAAAAATGGCATGCATAAGTATTAACAGAATATCTAAATGATTAAATGATTTTGAATTTGAATTTGACGAACTTATTTTTTACCTTATTTTAATTTATCATTGTTTATTTATATATTAAAACAATTCATGGGTATCATCGAACTGATGCAACCATGGAGCACTCATTTGATAACGGTATTAGATAATCGACATAAGCGTTAAACAATTACTTCTTTCTAAACATCTGTTAAGAAATAATAAAATTAGGCACAACTCGTTGTTAATTTATTTCTTATTATTTCATAGCAAAAGTTACATTGCCCGGAGGTGTATAAAAAGCAGATATTCATCGACTATCCATCCAAGTATGGATTATATCAAAGGAATGATCTTGGTTCTTACACTATCGAGTATTGAAGCTACAGCAATGAAGCCAGAATTTAATAGTAAAGGTAGCCTTTTACGGACAGAATTTTGCTTGACGTCGCGGGTGCTACCTTTTATAGACGGTGCAAACATTTTTCCTGATTGAATAACGATACTGACAGCTATTCTAAGAAGCACCGATACCAAATCGTGTTTGCTAGTACTTTACTTGTAAATAATCATTATTAAAGTACGGCACAAAGACAATTTACAATCTCCATTTTTTTACTAATAAATACAAAATGGATGGTCGATTATTTCCTAAACTCACACGTAGAATCACGTTTGATCAAGTGCTACTTAAAAAACGATAAGGCGAACTCATGGACACCTGCAAACATCCAAACATCCTCCCTCCATCATATCTTTCTAACTAAAATTTTAAATATAAATATTACACCCTTTTTTATCTAACTCAATAAAACCTAAATAACTCTGTTAAAAACGATTATTATAATTTCCTCGTTGCTACGTATGTAAACTGATATAAAACACCGTATTTGCAAGTGTTCTTAATTGCTATTTCAGAAACGGTTTAATAGTAATTGCCGTTAACTACCAACATCTTTCAAACCGAATCACAATATGTCTAAAAGCTGGTGTTTTATGGCAAAATTAGTGATTCAATTGGCTAAGTCATTTTGAACTGAAATTACGATCAAAATAATTACAATAAATAAGCTGCGCTGGTAAAGTTGCTGATTGAAACATAGGATTAACAAAAAAATCTTTGTTACCTTAGTATTCAATTGAGGAAGTACTAAGATAAAAAATCTTTAGCAAATCCACTTATTCATCTAGTCAATTAGGAAGATAATTGTTTTATTAATGAGGGTTTCAGGCCACAAATAAATTAATTCTAAAAATTTAAGAGAACAACGAAGCGTGAAGAACATACAATGGAGTTACGAAATAATGTGTTGACAGAAACTGTTGCTTTATAGCAGCGTTATTAATTATCTTTGTTAATTATATTTACCAGTCATGTAATCATGATGATTATTAATGAAATAACAATGAATAATTGTTTAAAACATGACATCGCGAATACAGCATCTGAAAAAAGCTTGCAACTGGACTCCTCTCATAATGTGAAGCATAAGGCCATCATAGTTCATGGGGCTAGCCAAGGGCGTGTTGCCAAACCTCACGTAGTTTTGTGAGATGACAGTTGTGGGCTGAGATGGTCTATGTTTTCAGTGATCATAAAACACCGGTGACTGTTTACGATTTTCATTTTTGTAAATTTGAAATAAAAACAGCCAGTCCTCGAATGGGTATAACGTTTGTAACAAGTTAACTGTACTTTCGGTATCCCGAGATACACATACCTAAGCATTCATGATTAGTACTTGGTGTAAACGATGCTGCGAATATAGAATAGATGTATTTTCACGACATGCCATAAATCAGGATAAGACTACTTATTCGAACGAAACGATCTCAAAAAATACAACACGAATTTTCGTGCAGTTTTTACCACTATAGGTGATGGGGGTTTATTAAAAAATATAACAAGTCTAACAAAAATAATTAATAATTGTTTCGAGTGCTTACTATTATTTTGTGACTATGGTTCCCATAGTGAAGCCAGAAGGGGTTTTCAGTTATATGTATACATACCAACCCCATCGCTTAGTCGATCACCTAGCCTAGTTCCTAGTGCCTGCCAGCCGAGTAAGGTATCCTGGCTTCGATTTTCGGTCCGGATTTATGCGACAATTAACATGGATGTTTGTGACGTCATATGTGTATGTTCATATGACCCCCCAACATGGAATATACTAGTGCGGGATGTGAGTGTGTAAAGGTTTTATTTCCAGCGGTCCAACTTAATTCGGGTTCAACTATTAATTATTATATGGATACACTTGATGACTTAACTTACATATATCCATCCGGAATATTACCTTCTGTATATATATACAAATTCACAAAATTCCCATTCTCTTTATAATATTAGGCTAAACTTATGATAAATTTTGAACTGAACGCTTTCTGTAACTGAAGGATATATAAAAAAATATTATTAACGCAATAAAATCCAAAACCATGGTCCTTAGAATTTTTGTCTGTTTGTCCGTGCGCTTATACACGCTTATCTCAGAAAGGACTTAACCGATTAGTTTATGGCTTTCACTAATGTATTGCGGAAGCATAACTTAACATTTAAAGTTCGTTTCATTTTAATCCGTCTTTAAACAAGAATATGTGTACAAATAAGAAGTTATACTTCTTTGTCGTAATAAAACAAAAAAAAAATTCTATAAATTTTATTCTGCGTTCCAGCACTATACGCTTGTAAGACATCCTAGCTAACCATGTACCTGACTTCTTGGTGTCGATTTTAGATAACGGGGTGCGCGCGCAGCGTAAAAAATTAACTCTCATATTTTTTTCCAAACGTGCATAAAGAAGTATATACTTCAAAAAGTTATAAATTAATATGTTTCTTATTGCCATAGCGAGAAAAACCTAAACTCCTAAAACAATGCATGTGCTATTTCTAAGCGTAGTTTTTCTGAAGCGAAGCAAGGGTGGTTTACTACTTGGATAATATAATCGATATCGCGCTTGTTACAAGGTGACCATGTAGGCGTCAAATAACTAGGCCAATGAGATTTATATTTGGACGATATATTTATTTTATCAAGGCCGTAGTTAAAAGTCCACTTTGTTAGCTATTTCCAATAGTGGCAGTTATTAGTTATTAATTTGAACAACACCTCTAGGTGTAATTTTATTATTACAAAATCTCAGCTGATATCTAAGCTTAAGGAAAAGTACCGAAACAACGTCCCATGGATAATTCGAACTATCAAGGACTTAGAATCTTAATCCTTACAGGTCCCAGAAAAATCGGAGATGGTGTGGTTTTAGAATATCTCTCTATTCTCTTTTAAAGAACTCACTACCTGCCACTTATAGATTGTCATGTCAGAGTATAACTTTTATTATCTTGTATTTTAGGTAATATCATACGCTTAAAGATATTCAGTACTTAAATTCTTATTATTAAAATTTCCTTTTACATAATACTTATATATAATATAGTCAACTCTGTAAGCCCGTTGGTAGTGAACTTTATTACTAAGCAAAGGGTACTAGATTCGAATCCTGGCCTTAACAGATGTTTGTACGACACATTTTTCGTTCTAAGAAATCGGTGGTCTGTTTTTTGTCTACATACAGTGACCGGTAATACTTATATGCTACAAGTATGAATCAATTCTATACTTCATCGTTATATATCAATTTGTGTTTGATATTATATAATTACTTAGGTAACGCACTAAGTTTGTTCACTGGAGAAATAAGGCAAACCTTGTACAAACTTCTCATGCATATTTTTTCCCCTCTAATCTCATTGTGTGTAAAAAAACATTACGCATTCCAACACCACCTCGTAATACATGCAGTTTTGAATGACAATAATATAAAGGTCGAAGTTAAAAAACTGTTGTAGTATATCCTGATCGGTTACTAAAGGTATTAGTTAAAAATCATAATTTAAAATATTTGGTTACTGTTTCATATGTAAGATTAGAACAATTACTATCGCATAGTTTCGGAGTTCTAAACAATGAAAACACCTAGATCGTTGCTGGAATATAGGCTAGGTCGTAATGAAGACGAAGTAGTTTGCTAATTTATAGTACTTACTACATAACAGTAGGAGCTGTGCTACAAGCCATAAGCACAAAAGCGATATTGCAGTTCGACAATAGCCCTTTCAGCTGATGCAGAAGCACCGACAAAGCAATTCTAGTACAGGAGCTGGTATGTGAAAATCATAATTTTATAACAAAAATTTAAGCTGCTGTTTGAAACAATATCAATTAATATTGTTATGTAGCTTATGAAAATAGTGCAGTTGGCGTTAAATGACCACACCATGACCAGGGGAAAGTTTTAATCAAACTAAAATGGACAGAGTTTGATCATCTCAGCTGAGATGCTACCGTATAATTCTTCTATTCAATACATTTCCTTTGGATAACGGTGAATACATGTGTGAGGTTTTTAATTAAAATACGTTTCAATACGCAGTTGTTTCTGCAGCGTTTTGGTTTTATTTGTTATGCCAAGTGGTCCGCAATAAAAATTTGCGAGTTGTAAGTTAAAATTGATTTAGACAACTTTATAAAATACTTAATTTAACAACTGTGTAATTGCACTAGAAACTACATAACAATAGCATATATTTATTTTTGATAAAAAAAACTATTGTACTTGATTTGACCGTTGGTTTGTTTTTCTGTTGTTTGTGGTTGTTTTGTTTTGGCCGTATTGGGACGGCCTAGGATACTCCCCCCAATCCTACGCTGGCAAAACAGAGTGTCGTAAGAGGCGACAGAAGCCAGCCTGCTTGGTGGTAGGGCTTTGCGTAAAGATTATATTACCAATATTATTATTAAGTCGTTAATATTATTATTGGTAGTATTATCTTTTCGTGAAGCCTGCCTGGCTAGCTACCACAATTCTGCTTAAGTCAGCCGCCAAAGGACTCGTCGTATTCCGGCTGGGGGCTTGAGAGCCAGTACCTTCTTTTTACCTTCTTCTCATTTC
>DWPT01007632.1:0-10682 GCA_018251895.1 Agathymus mariae mariae | reverse complement strand
GAGCCTTTAGTAATCTCATAAAGAAACACGATATCAAGCATGCGTCTTCGATTCACCAACGACTGCATTTTAAAGAAGGCGAGTCTATTCTCGTACGACTTGACTTTATTGGCCAAGTTCAGCAAAAAGGTTAGATGCCATAAAATATTTTCTGTACACCTTCAATTCTTTTAATGTAAATGTCAGGCTTCAAGCGTCATTTATAAATTTTGTAAAGCGTCATTTATAAATGTTGTACTCCCTTCTCGGCCGGCAGAACATTGGTAGCCATTGGTGGCCACCAATTACCATCAAATGGCTCATTTATTTCATCACCAGCTATGACCATAACAACATGAGATATGTTCATAGTTGAATAAAGATTTAACATGAGACCATTCTCGTCGCTCTCAATATGTATTAAAGACACGCTTATTAACTCGTATTCAAGTACTACACACAATCTCTATGGCATAACTGATCGATCCACCAGCCCCTACACTGAAACACGCTCATAAGCTATAAGCTCATGTCGGAGTGTAGTCATGATTTTACACGAGTACGCGCCACAAGTGCACACAATCCGTAGCCGCACTAAAAGTGTGGCGTCTTAAATTCCACCGATATATACACTGACCCTGACTACCCGATTATGGCTTGTATGCAATGGTTCACTATAATGCCTACACCAATATGTAGTACATTCTTTACAGGTACTCAACTTACGTTTGTAGTATATGGCCACTGCGAAGAAGTGCTTATCAGGAGTGTCATGTAAATAGGCCTTAACCCGGAATATTATTCTTACTTGCTTAGTGATATTGTCGCTTACCGAATGAGATACGATTTGTCTTGGCTTACAACATGAATATGCAGTTTATACATTAAAATTGCTATTGCCACGCCATATGTGAATACACTTTAGCTTTGAACAACTGTACCGGTGGGCGCGTCTAAGGAAAAGCAAACAGTGCACCGCAAACATTACGTCCCGTGTTGGGCTTATGCAAAGCATCAAAGTTTGTTGATGCACATAATTTGTTTTAAAATTATATATGATTGTCCATGCCTGCATGATTTGAGTTTCCTTACATATTTTATTGAATAACAAGTTTATTTATGAAAACTGGTCAAATTACAGTAATAGATTTTCATACTCACAAATCTGAGATTTCACACCATCTGCGGATGAATTTAAAAATATATAAACGTATTTTTTTGCAATTATACCAAGTTTTAAACAAAAAGATTTAAGTTTGATAAAATCTTGCTATACACTTTCATCTTTTATTCCATCCTCTAGAGGGAAAAATGTAAATATCTAACTCCCTAATCTCGCAAAATACTGTGTGCGTGGTGAATGTAGTTGTAAAATGTGTGTTCATTATTTTTCCCGGTCATTAATAAAAATAAATAAATTGAAAATAACATCCTATCGACTCTTGTATTACTTTAAGAAAATCATTTATTTATTATATTCAGGATTAGACTCATCTAAACCTTAAAAAAAACTTTAAACTTTCATTTATTATATTCAGGTTTGTTTTTCACTGTGTTCAACTAAAAAACTTACAGGCTTATTAGGAATTAAGTAAGGAATATCGGATACAGTCCAGTATGTATCAGTCACTATTAGTGGTGAAATTTAAAGATCACCTAACTTCGGAGTAGAATTTATTCCTTAACAAAATTTGCCTGGGTTTTAATTGCAATTCACACAAATATCACACTTTTGTCCAAGACATCTGTTCTGATCACCTCTTCGTTATTCATTCCAAACTTCTGTAATTCGTATCTTTTAGAAATGTATCGCCAATTAAACTTGTATTTGGTAAATACATTACCAGCTGTTGAATCTGTGACTTTTGCGGGTGTAGCACCAGTTTGGTTAAATAAATAAACACACCGAAAGCAATTACGTAAGTGGAAAAAGTGTAATGAAAAGCAAACGCGATCAATTCCTTTTAGATCAGCGCTGCGGCTGAAAGTGTTTGCTGCTTATTGACGATGAACCTTTTTTCATTTTAATGGTTCGGTACAAAACATAACTTTTGAACCCTAACGCTAATCGTGTATCTTTTGAAATGTAATAGCTTACCAAGCACCGGTCGGTTTGAGTTTACACACAGTTGGAAATACTTTGGATTTATTGAGAAAAATCTATTGTATAAGGCCAGAATGCTATGTATAAATTGGTACATTTAGCTATCAAACGTGGTATATAAATATTACTATGTCATCGTCATAGTAATTTATTACTTTAGGTAGCCATTTGGGCCGCTTTTTATTGTTACTTTGATTTTTTGTAACGGGAAACGTAAAACAACAAAAAAAGATTGAAAATATGATGATATTGCAAAATTCAGGTAATCCGTAGAACATTACTTCAGAAAAGAGTCATAAAATTTCTCTATATATTAGATTTTACAATCCCTTTTTTTATGCTGTAAATTGTAGAACCTGTGCGGTATGATCTGGAATATCAAGCTCACCGGAACTAGTAACTCTAAGGACATTATTTATTCCGTCTGTTGTCCGCTCTTTGACAAAACGACCTCAATAACTGTTATGTATTTACTGTGGGAGGGCGCGGGCGCAACAACCATCAAACACGGTTGTCCGATATGCACTGTTTATTAATCAAAATAAAGGTAATACGCGACGCAGCTCGCACGCACACATAAGAGGTATACATACACAACAATAATGTACAAACTTAATCAATAAAATGACGGTTAAATTTCAACCAAACATGACCACTAGTACCAATAAATGCATCATGTTATACACAATCATAAAACTACTAACATTGTTAATAATTTATTACACGTGACGCCATGCCGTCTTAAGAGACGGATTATTTATGTAAGCGAAAAATCCAGGAGTCCTTTCTGTTAAATATCGCGCTTTTTACAGCTTTACGGTCGGGCCGAGAATGTTGATAACGTCAGCGTGTTTGTTTCGAACCTTGTTTTGTCTGCGACTGTACTACGGTAAAATTGCATGGTATATTGCTACCACGTCGCTGATTCACTGGTAGGCTGCAAAACAAATCCTTGCAGGGACATTGGTTTGAGCAATAAATTGTACCGACTTTATAACGGTGAATATCCCGAGAGTCTATATAGATATTCTCGACTCTAACATGAGAATTTTCACAGGAACGAAAATTGTTTTATTATAAGATATAATACAATCATTAATAATAGTAAGTATAAATTAATCAATACTTAATTATACGATCGGTTAATTAACATTTAACATCGTATATATCATATATATATATCATATATCATATATCATCATATATATATATATATCATAAATGTCTAATCGTAGAATCACTTGTGGTTTAGATCTATGATATTCGAGAAATATGATGTTGTTCAATTTGGGTTCCACATTACCCGTCGATCATGGGGTAACTCACAAAGAAATTGTGTCCTGGTCTATGGGATACTCGTAGACTCGCTCTATGTTGAATTTAACAGAATTAGATGATTTCCAAGAGATTAAACCCACTAAAGGCTGGTCACTGGTTTTCCTTTTATCAGACCAATATCGTTAGGCTGTCAGGCAGTCAGGCTGTAAAATAAGGTTATATTCTAAAACAGGAGTCAAATTTATTTTTATACACAAAATAATAAATAACATTGACATACAATAAGAACATTCATCTCATGTGTAATATTATAGTCAGCTGCCATCACTTCGGTGCGAGAAATAAAATTATATTATTATTTTATTGTTTAAATTATAAAAAAAAACGTAGAACATTGTGTGACTAACTTCTTAGCAAATCATCTGTACTAATTTTTATATTCCATCCCATGGGAACTTTCCCATTTCCGGGAATACTAATTGTCTTTTTGTTTACTCATGATAAAATTTACGAATATGCGAAGTTTCAATAAATTTTTAAGCGGTTTTCGCGTAATGCCATTACAGACAGAGAGGAAGATAAAATATCTAGAAAATGTTAACACGATAGTTAACAGAAAATACATTAAGCATTAAGCTCGCCATTTCTACCTTGCTTATTTTCTTTTATCAATAAAGGTTAAATAAATATGTCATGTGAGTGAATGTGACATACAATATTAAGTTTAGGGAGCGGATTAAGTATTTGACATAATATATTAATTCTATTGGATTTGGTGTACACAAATACGTGTGTGTTAAGGAGTTTCCGAAGATATCCGGAAGTAACACCTAGCGTTATATTTTCCATCTTAATTTGAACCCGCTAGTTAATTTCAGATTACGGAATGAAATCGGAAGATTGTTCAAGTTTTTGGTATCATTATATTTAAAGTTTGCACGGAGAGCTACTGTACAGTGCACTGTACATATTAATTTAAAACAATGAGCCCCGGTGTTGTGGGTAGTGTTATTATCTCTAGACCACTGCAATTTATTCAACAAATCTGTGGGAGCTTAATGTTTTACAAAATTAAACAATAAAGCTGCAAAACGCTTTTCCACCTGGTGTTTGTTTCATTCCAGAATATTCGCTTTGTTTAAATATAAGGTGATTTAAATGCGCACTAAAAGGTATGATCACAGAATCGTTGCACCTATCACTACAAATGCCTAGTTTAATCTTTGATAGAATAATCTGTGTTACACATCCAAATCAGTATCTACATGATATATATATATTATTGTGTATAGTACTAACTTTAGAAGATAATAATATCTATCTAGGTCTCATTCAAAATAATATATAAAAATATTGGATTATGACAAGTAAAATGCTTATGTACAATATACGTGTGTTGTATTAGTAAATTAAATGTGACGTTTATATATTTCTCAACGCCATATAGTCACATTAAAATATGCCAATAGGAACATTGACAATATAATATAATATTTTAATCGACCTCAATGCCACAGAGGGCTGCGTTCAGGTACCTAACAATATTACACGGGTATAGTTATATATATATAGTTATTATATTATATAATTATAGTTACTTCAGGACAAAATTCCCTAAGTTTACATTTGGGTTGTCTAAATTTTTTTTTACAAATTTTTATGTGTAACTAGAAACCGCCCTTGCTTCGTTTTAAAAAACCTACGTTTCATATATTTCATATTGAATTAACACCCACATTGTTTTAAGAATATGTTTGTTAGTACTTTTAGTTTAGTTAGTTTTTTACCGAAGCGATATGCACCGGGCACCAAATACTGTATTAAAAATTTCAACAATTTTATACTTATGAACCCCACTTGAGAAGTGCCCCTGATCTTTGCACAAGACAAACAGCATTGCCGTCGCTCGTGGTTCGAAAGTAAAAGAGTAAGTCCCATGCACGAAAAAGCTGAAGAAATTGATTTGACTTCCATAAACCCATAAGTGAACCTATAAGCGGCTCACTGCAGAGCATGAGTCTCTCCTATAAGCCTGGAGCGCATTTCACTATGCGGCTTTAATACATATGTTGAAAAGTTAGTATTGCAAATTCAAATGTTGTTTTGCGCTAATCGAAGGTTTTCAAGGGTAAAGGTTTATTGCCATCTTATCATAATAACTGAGACAGACAGCTTAATGTGCCCTCCGAAGCACGGAAACACTCAATAAATTTAGCCTCTGGCACTCACGAAATCAACTAATGACCATTTCCGAAGTTCTTCACACACATTCACTCAGTCGATCCCTGACAATAACGGAAGCCATTCGTCTAGAGAGCTGTCCGAGAAGAGAGTTTATTAGGTGAAAATACAAATACTATTTTTCTTTTAAACTAGCGCTACCATTTCAAACATTTTTTCGTTTTCATTTCATACAATTAGCGAAAGAAATATACTCGTAATCCTAAATTCCTTGTAATCCTAGGAGTAAATTGCTGGTAACTAAAATAAAGGTTAAAGTTTCTTAGTCCAGAGGCAAAAGCTATTCATTTCGAGATATACAACTAGATAGCCCATTAATAAGTTATTACCGCAGTATCTTAATTGGTTAAGGCACTTTTGGACGCGTTTCTAAGGTTTAGTCTATTATGAAAAAGACTAACATAAAGCTGCTGAGGGTAATTGTTGTTCCATCTTTTCTAACACATGTAACATTTAATGTTATTCAGGGTATAAATATTGCCCCTATAATTAAGGCCATGACAATATTGCCTGCGCTAAGAGTCTTCCTTAATGTTCTTAAAGGTCTAACGGTGAACTATGATCTTAATTTAGCATTGTTTACGGAGATTCAAGCTCGACAGTTTGAATGTTTTGGTTGTGAGGATGCGAAATAGGGATTAACACTGAAACATCGTATGGGCAGTGAACTCACACAAACACTCGTAGGTTATGTTTGATGGAGTCCAATCGCTAAGTCGGATTAGACGTTTGAGGAACACTTAGGAAGCAAGCTTATTGCAAATTGCCGACATACCATGTTAAAATGTTTGTTGATGGTTAAGATCATCCGATTTGCATACATCGAACTCCACCTTGGTACAATTATTACTAAACTCATATTGTTAAGTGAATTAAGTTATCAGTTTTGAAGTATAACTCCCTTTTTTATGTCGACAATCGAGCCAGCTGAAGGTAAATGGTCAATATCGCCCATGGACATCAGCAAGATCAAAGGTGATGCCTATACGTTGTCGGCGAGGAAATGAAAAAAATTTAATCAAGAAGAAAGTACTGGCTCTCAAGCTCCCAGCCGGAACACGACAAGTCGTTTGATGGCTGCCTCAAGCATGAGGGTCGTAGCTAGTCAGCTAGACTTCACGGAAAGATAATATCAGTAATTATATTAATTACTTATTAGTTATGCTAATAATATAATTCGAACACAAAGCCCTACCTCCAAGCGGGCTGGCTTTTGTCGTCTCCTGCGACACTCTGTTCTGGCAGCATGGGATTGGGGGAATATTCTAGGCCGCCACTATATGCCCAAAAGTCCAAATATGAGACAAAAATATATAATCATCACGTTACGTTATTTCATGTGTAGCTATATTTATGCATATGAGTGTAAACAGATGCGTGGCAACATACTGTAGCAACCTTAATCAACCTTAAAAACTAAAATATTAATTTATAAAATTCGTAAATACTTTAATTAAAAAGCAAACCTCGGTTGAGAGCGATTCCTTAGCGGGCGTAAGAACAGCTGACAGCGCCTAATACCGTTACTCTTAATAGTTTGCCTTGTTTATATACTTCCTTTGTTTCGTTTGACAATTTACTTGTTGTGTTGAGTGCCATGTCGGACTTTTATTCATTCATCTCACTAGAGCTCCGTCATACTGGTGACACGAGGTTGGAATAAATACGTTGTAACAATATTAGCAAATGACGAGTGTTAAGGAAGCTGTAGGAAGAGGATTACCAAAACTGGCCAAGGTTGATGTACGAGTACCACCCTTCCACACTGGTGACCCTGCATTGTGGTCTGGTTAATTTGCATAGGCGGGAATTAAAGTTGACTCCACAAAATTTTATTACGTGTCTGCGCAACTTTTAATCACATCGCTCGAGAGGTAAAGAATATTATCATTAATCCACCGGGGGTAAACAAATACGTACAATTGAAAACGGTGCTAATAAAAAGGTTATTGGCATCACAAGAGAAGAAAGTGCAATAATTATTAACACACGAAGAATTAGGTGACAGAAAACTTTCGCAATGACTATGACGTATGACTCGTACCACTCCACAAGTTGTATCTACTTCGAGTGTCGTCATTAGTATGTCGGAAATAGCAAACAAATATCTGAATTGAGTCGACAACAGGCATAGGTCCAGGGGCAGCTACACACTCATCGACCGCGTTCTCTCTCATATATTAAGTCTCATATATTCAGGTAATCGTTCTAATTCAAATAGGTGCGCCGCCACATTTAATTTTAAGGCATCGGGAAACTGCACGGGCAGCTGGAAGTAGCGGCTAACGACTGCCAGTCAACGTCATTGGGCTGTTTGTTTGTAACTGACGTTTACTCAAAGAAAAGGTTTTTGGTCGATACAAAATCTGATGTTTGTGTGTCTGCGAATAGAACTACGAGAGTTCGGGTCCAAGTCCGAGTGTTAACTTTACGCCGCAAATGGAACCATAATACCAACATATGATTGCGTGTAACTGTCACTTAATTTAGGCCTGCGACGTACCTTTTTTTGGAGGTTTATAATGGCGGAGGTCTCTCAAGCAGTCATTGGGATTGATATCCTGTCCTTTTATAATTTAAAGGTTGATTGTCGACAGCAAAAAATAATAGATAGTGTGACTACACTATCCGTGTCAGCATCGACTGGAAGAAGTATCGAAAGAATCATCTTCGTCAAAGCTGTTTCTGGTAACACACGCTTCCATACCTTATCACGTGAGTATTCTAATATTATACGCCCAGCCGGTGCTTATAAAGAGCTGAAACACACGACGGTCCATCACATACTTACGACACCTGGACCACCCGTCACTAGTCAACCTCGCCGTTTACCACCCGATCGTCTTAATATAACACGTAAATAATTTAAAGACATGCTTAAAAATGGTACAGCACGTAGATTTGAGAACTCCTGGTCGTCGCCGTTGCATCTGGTGGCTAAAAATGATAGCTGATGGAGACCTTGTGCGGACTACAGGGCTTTAAGCGCACGCACTATACCTAACAACTACCCCATAAGGCATATACAAGATTGCACACACCAATTAGTTGGCAGTAGGATATTTTCAAAGATAGATCTTGTAAAAGCCTATAATCTAATATGTGTTTATCCCCCAGATGTTCTTAAGACCGCCATAATGACACCGTTCCGAATCTTCGAGTTTATCTACATGACATTTGGGCAAATGAATGATACTCAGACATTCCAAATATTTATTGACGAGGCTCTCAAGGGTATGAATTTTTGTTATGGTTACCTGGATGATATTCTTATATTTTCTGCTTCAGATGTGGATCATCAGAACCATTTAAGTCAGCTATTCCAGCGCCTAGCTGATTATCGAATCCTAATCAATTCAGCAGAGTGTGAGTTTAGTAAAAATCCTATTTCATTCTTAGGTTACGTGGTCAATGGAGACGAAATCCGGCCACTAGATGATAAAATAAAAACTATCGCAGAATTCACTGTACCTAAAAATGTTAAAGAGATCCGACGTTTTCTGGGTATGTATAATTTTACCTCAGATTTTCCCGGGAGAATCAGATATTCAAGGCCCACTCAGTGTTGATGTCGCAGGTCCGAAAAATAAGGGTCAGCAGGAGATCACGATGACGTCGGAGATGATGAGCACCTTCATCGCATGTAAGTCCGTTATTTCTGAGACTACAATCCTCGCTCATCCAGATTCGGATGCAGAATGAGTCATCTTTACCGATACTACGGATACTGCGATACTATTCTGCAACAGAGGAAAAACAACGCTTGGGAGCTATTAGATTTTTTTTGAGACGTCTTTCTTTTGTGTTTCGTTTGACAATATACTTTTTGTGTTTAGTGTCACATCGGACTTTTATTCATTCATCCCGGTAGGGCACCCACAATAGCACTAAATGCACACGTCCAATGTGTCAACAAGTCTAAATCATGGTATCAAAGCTTTTTACAATGCTTGCGTACAGGGTGTGGCGTAAAGAGCAGCCAACCCGTTACCGGAGGGTAGGGAGCATCTTGTATGATCAGATAATAGTCGAGCTTTTGACTGTTTGCAAAATTTTATAAATAATTACACCCTCACGTATAAGATAGTATGATCATAACTTCAGGTATTTTTTCTACAAAATTTCTTAATCCTGTTGAGATTATTTATTATAATATTATTATGCATATTATCAGTTATTTCAACCCAAACGGAGTCGGGGCGGTGCAATAAGCTAATATAATTTATTAAAAAAATATTATTTATATCTTAAAAACTTTAACATTCATAAATTTCCAGTTAAATATTTTCTTATCTTTGGCAAACTTTAAATTTCAAAACACAAACATGTAGAAATTCTAAACATGTAGGGATTAATAATTATTATAATGTATTAATATCTACTCACACATTTTCTACATAAGTCAGAAACATCTCGTTTGATACACCCAATTCATGTATTCCGTACGCACATCAGCATTTTATGTAGTTAATTGATCATATTCAATCACACTCATGCCTTTCCTATAATAAAAAACAGGCATTTAGCTACATATGTAATAAAATTCTAACTGATCGCTTTCTGTACATTAAGGATTTATGAGAATTTTTATTTTAAGATATAACGTGGTATAAAATATATAAAGCAGAATTAAAGGCCAATAGCAATCTCCACCAGGCCACTTTTGACGTAAGTAGGTGACAGTGATGACGACATTTAAAAATAAATAAAAAAGAAGGTAGGTAATATTAAATATTGCATCATTTCTGTTGATATATATGTATACTCTCATACTCTAAGTAAGAATTTAAAATTTACTATGCTGGTCAATCAAATTTTCTATTCACGCCTTTTAGAGCAATATGAATATCTACCACATTATTCATATTATTAACTATCATTATCATGGTAACAGAAAAAAAGGCTTTCATGGCATCTTAATCACGTACATTAAGTTCAAATATTGGAGTTAAGCGTGATAGATAACTGATGAGTTTTCAGTTATCGATATTTATAGTGTTAACTACTGTTAATATCATAAAATATAATAACGCGATAAATGTCTAAAGTTAAATATTGAGCCTTACGGGTGCAGATATAG
>DWPT01007631.1:0-10683 GCA_018251895.1 Agathymus mariae mariae | reverse complement strand
CTGTAACTTTCTCGGCTTAGGAATAAAGTTCGTCAAATCTCAGTCGAGGTTGTGTTTTTATTTATGGTCCTCGACAATACTCATGCATTGACCTTTCCTTCTGAGTAATAGATAAGTATTCATGGACAAGTTCTCATGCGCGATAATAGTTTCTGCGTAACCAGCGCGATGAGATGATTGATTTTTAACAAACCCCACACTAGTGAATATCACTTGTCGAACCAATTGCTGAACTTTCGACCTCACGAGTTATACGGTTACGTTCTCTGTATATGTATGATTTTGATGAATGAAATATGAGGCAGAAATGGATAATAGGACGATGCCTAAAGCAAGGATGCTACGGAGCTCCGTAACCGTAACCGAAACTATCGGTTATTCGCAATAAATTATATTCGTAACCATAACCGGTAAAATATTATTCATATATCCGTATCCATTTTCAGATTTACAATTTCATATCCATAACATTCCTAGTGTAATGTATTGTTTTACTATTAACTTCATTACCCGATAATACTGTAAATACATAGTTATACATATACAATTATATGTATTTTATCATATTAACCATCACACTGGTTCCCTAAACTTGTTTGAATTACTGATGAATTTGTTTATTGTTCTAAATACTTATTTAAATAATTATGTTTGTGAAGTTGTAAAATTATCTACTAACACGATTAACGCGAAACGACATTATTTTCTAGTTGACTTGTTAGTAAGCTAACAATGACTATGGACATAATCAGATGGCGTAAAATTATAAATGGTGACCTATTTATTGTTTTTTTTTTTCATTATTAATTTATTTGTCATCACGACTCTGTAGCCCAGTTGGCCTGATTCACGATTGAGGGTTCCCGGTTTCGATTTTGAACCAGGGACAAACATTAATGTGACAGATAAATGTTTGTTATCGGGTCATGGGGATTTTACGTCTTAACGTATCCTTAGGTTATAATTCAATTCTGATAAGGATATTTATTTTGGCTCAGGGTACAAAGGCGGCCATCGGCGGTGATCTCATGGCGGACCTTCACGCCAAGCTATCGATGCGTCGCCGAGGGATCTCCGGCGCGGAGCGGGCGGGAGGCTCGGTGCTGCACACCCTGGCGAGCGTCATCCCGGAGCCCGACGAGGACACGCCAACCCAACGATCCTCCAGCGACGATGATTGGGACTGATCAGGTTCATCGTGATCAACGCTTAAATCTTTGTAGGGTTGCCCTGTGCAAAGTTTCTTGTATTTCATAACCACTGTATAACCGTTTCGTTAGTTGTGCAAAGTTGCAAACGAGTGTGCCTATCTGCTATCCGTGTTCACAACCAAACTTATAGGTAATCCATTGGCGTGAGTTTGTTATGCTGCAGTTTTTTCTGATACATTCCCACTCTGATATAAATCGGACCGTTCAAAATGCCGAAGTCTCCCTTCGGCCTTGAATTTTACAATGCAGAAAATTAGGAAAGATTTATATTTTTTAATGCAAGGCTATACAAAAAATGTTTGCTCCACTTACTCATAATTCCCTTTATTGAACAGACGAGTGGCAATCAACGGTAATGCAGACGTAGATCATAATTTAAGTTACTCCACCAACATTTAGTTATACAAGTATTTTATTAATTCCAAACTTGCGTTGGACGCCCTCTTATGTAATCAACACTTTGAATACCAGTTTCAAAGATGTTTTTAGTGTATCTTAATCGTGTCCGTTCTCGGAACAGTCTAACGTTACCAAATAATCGATTACACCCGATCGTTCTCCGCCGCCGGTCTGTTCTTCGAAAAGGCTAATGTGTTGAGGTGCTACGTCACGATCGACTGGATTTTTTAAATGTCAGTTGCTTCTTGCTGCTACTGATGATGAGCGGAGAGATATATGCGCAATACATTGAAGGCAATTCATCGGGTAGCTAAACATTAAAATCGTATCCATGTAATGTTGTCGAATGAAAGGCTTGATAATTGATGTTGTCATGCCAAATCCAGGAAACCATCCGTTGTGTCTGCGCAGCATTCAGAAAAATAAACGGGTACATCATATAGGTGTGTCATTTTCATGCAGCAAAATTGTAATGAGATAAATATTGAAGCAAAACAACAAGAAATTCCAAGTGAATTTTAATAAACGTACGTCATACTACATAGCCCTTCATTAGAATGAAAAAATATTTAAATCAACGTAATCAGTCGTTAGTTTAATTTCTTTAACGAGATTTTTGTGCGGTCTTGTTGGTAGAACGTTCAAAATATTATAGAGAGACACTCCTTCGTCATTACATCGAATAAAATAGTGTGCGGATCATTTGCAAGTAATTTACTCGTGGTAATGCAGCGTTGGCAAGAGAAAAATAGGTTTAGAAGCAAATCGGAGAGGATCCCAGTTCCGGGAGGTTATTACGTTAATCGCGTTTCCCACTAGCGGCCGACTCGCTTTCGTTTCCGAGAAGCCGCGCCGCCAGTCTTCCCCGCGAACCATCCATCGACTGCGGTGATTAGCATTTCCAGAATTGAGCGAAACAAAAAAACTTATTTAAAAATGATGTAAACACGCTCACGATAACGCCGTGTTTGATAACGTTACGACGATGCGAGTTTTCGGATGCTTTAAACGGCTGCATATGGGAGTGAAGTCATTAAGGCGGTCGGGCTAGTGTTAAACTTCTATTCCGAATAGTTTGCGGTTCGTTTGATGCATCGGTATCGGGGCTATTGCGAGCGATCTTTAGTAGCGCGTAGGGTTCGTTTGATTCGGATTTAGGCTCCGATGATATGTACACGGTTACCGCAAGCTTGTTCCGTCCCTACGGATTACGTTGGCTGTTTCGATTTATACATCAACTCGCCCATTCGCCCCAATAATCACAGGTACTTTGTGTGGCATCGCGACGCTGACGTCCATAGCGTTACCGACACGTGTTCAACGTTATGGACCACGCCAAGTGGCCCCCTTACGTGGTTGTTGTCTATTGAGATTTAAGTTAATCTGGATATCATCTGTTTCCCAAATAAAGCCATTTACGTGAATTCAATCTTGAACGCAGAGATTTGTTAAATCAATTAAGAAGGGGTACTTTGTTCAAAATAAATATTATTTTCATTTTATTGTTTAAACGGTTTACGAAAAGATCTGATTAGACTAATTGGGTTCTTGTATAAGATAAAGATTTATAATATTTGGGAATGTTTTGTTAGTTAGAGCCGGCCGCTTTGTGTATCGTTGACTTAACTTCAAAGCCTCAATAAGCCGATGAGACGTGAATCCCGAGATGTTACTTACGAGGACTTAGCTTATCGCTTTATAATTTTCATATTTAATTTAACGAAAATGCACATGGAATAAAATTATAAAAATGAATGCTGTCACACATCTCCTTTCTACTCGGCAATCAATGATATTAGATACACGCAGATAGATTTGTAGCATTAGATTGTCGTTGGGTAATCTGATGTTGTTAGCCCTATCGCCTGGCTGTTAGGGGAGAGGTGATGTGTGTGCCTACACAGTTAGTATGTGAAATGTAGGTTGTGTTAAAACATTTACCATGCGTTTACCTGTGGTTAACTTTTTTTTGGTTACGTATAAATTATAACATGAGTTAAGTCGGGTTCGAATTGTAATGCCGCGGGTGAACACATGCGTGAAGTAATCTACGCTGGCTATGTGAGAACAGTTTGTGTGTATGACTATTAACAGGGAATTAATTACCAGTTTCACTGCTTTTGCCCGGTCGATGACATCTATCTTCGTGGGTTCGTTTGCTAGTTTTACTATTAAAAATGTACGTGTATATGTATATATGTATGTTCATATTCATAACTTCATCAAGACTGACGGTTCGGAATTTAGTAACACCATACTATCCCAATATACGTAACGAATAATATTATACGATGTAAAACAAGGGAGACGCGGTGCAGATGTCTTTTGTGTGAATTGTGTTAGTTTCCCCTCGATTATTTATACATACCTGAATCACACATGAACACATATAAAAGTTGAAGTATAAATATGAGACACATTTTCTCGTTCATAAAGTCATACAATAATTAAGAATTTTCAACAATTTTCTGAAAGTGAATTAGATTGAAACTATTTGAACTACAAGTCCGTCATCTAATCATTACTTCCAAAAGGGGTGCTCAATATCAGGGGACGAACCGACAGGGCTAGAATGTAGAATCTATTTAGACCAGAAGTTCCTAGACCTTTTTACTCATAGACCACTTTCTAAATGTATCTGGTTCCGGTGGACCGCCTGCACCTACATTTCTACCATATTCTTAAAACTTAAAAATATGAACATTAGATCTAACATATATTCCATTTATTTCATAAATAATTAGCACTTGATTATATTAAGATAAAAATATAAATACGTATTGTATTTATTATTTAAGGCCGTATATATAAATACAATATGTATTTATATATACGGCCTTAATTTATGGAATTATATAGAAATAAAATTGTTATTGTTAACCATAATTGTGATGTTGTCAAACATTATTCTTTGTTAAAAACTTTTTAGGTAAGATTTAAATTGTGTACTAGGATTTATTAGATACTCCTTGTACAAAAAGTTAATTAATAATATCGCTATTATTTAGAACATGCTCGAGGCCACGACCACCGCGAATGTACAGGTGACTAATCAACCTGTATATTTGTATTTTTGATATGCAATTTAATGCACGACGCACAGTAGTTTTCTTGTCGAAATCCATTTTGTTATTGATATTATAAGATTATATGACGATGCGTCGCGTTGCCGCGGCGTCTGCGTTGGACGTACGCATAAGAAACTCCAAATGTGAACGACAAATGTAAGGTTTTTTAGTTTGGAAAATTATATATAAAAACAGGTATTATACACCTGTATGGAGACATATAAACATTAGTTACTGTTGTTTGTTAGTAAAGCTAAAATTTTGTTTGTTATGACCGTGATGTTTGCTGATGTTTGTTTATTAGGATGTTTGGTAAGATGTAATTTGAAACCGATACCGTGATAAACCATATGGATGTTTAGGGAAACATTTGTATGAACAATCTCATCACAAGACCTTGCAGACCAGTTATTCTGCGGAACGAGAGGTTCCAGATTCAATCCCCGACCGGGAATGACATGAACGATAAATTATTGTTGTTGGAATCGGATTACTTGGTACCATTAATCAGATCGGCTCGTTAGCCATGTTGTTGTTTCTCAATTTCGTTAAAACTAGAGTAAACACACGTTATTGGTGGAATTAAAATTTTATAAAACATTGTAACTTATCCTCTTACTGACAGAGAGATTGAATGAGGTAATACATAAAACGCATTTAACTCTTTGCCGGCCAAGGGTGAATGATTTTTTCTTTCTGAGCGAGAGTCTTGTTACGCTGTATCTAAACTCGAACGTGACGTTTTTCTTTTTGTGGGATAAGATATAAATTATTTTCGTTGTCAAGCTGAAATGAAATCTTATTTATGGTTATGGTAAATTGTATGTTAAATCATGGCTTCAAGTTAGCGATTAAGCAATGATGAAAATCTTAATGTTATCGCGATGACCGCAAGTGACGAATTGATGACTTGCGTCATCCAAAATATTTCGAACTTTTTAAATTTTGCTATCGCTGATAAAATGATATATTCTTTCGATCGCCTGCTTTTAAATTTAGATATATAATGTTTTTAAGGCACATTTTATTATACGCTTAACATCCAACGGCTTATCTTGAAACTATTTTCAAATGCGCTAAGACTGCAGTTAATTATATTTTCTTATTTACAAATCTATATAATATATTATATACTATTAGATTTATTACTAGTAGAGGTGTCCATAACTACGTAATATGTAATATTAATATGTAAATAAATATAATAAATATTAATATGTAAATTTAAGTAATTTGAGTGTAATTTTATAACACTATAATTTACATGACAGGATTCATAATGCATCCAATAAGCATTTGGCTTATATTACGATTATTAGTAGTATGAAAACATTGTTCAAATTTTCAAATTGTTTCCCACTTAATACATAAATCCACGTTTTTTAAACCGACCGTAACTAAAATACAGGTTTTAATTTTGCAAAGGAGTTGTTTCAGTACGTGGATTCATGGAGAAACATAAAATTTCATTAACATATTATCTAGTGACACACCTCGTCCAATAAGTCAATCTGTGCTTTAAAATGTTGACAATAAACAGTCCACACTGCCTTTCAGTCGATTTGTGACATTCGATTAATGTCATCGTCGATCGCCGCTCGGTGGCCATTGTGATAATACTACAGAAACAACTATGTGATACGTCAAATTAATTGATTGAAGCGACATCTGAGAGATAATTTAACATTGACACCTCCGCCATGACAGTTTTTGTTGTGGTGCAAATGTTCATAAATTTTTGTTTTGTGCTATTCATCCCTTAATCATTTTTAATTAAATTTACACTTGAAGCCTGTTTTATGTAGTTTTCCTTATTTTTTGTATAATTTACAAAGGTCAGATCGGCACACCATATATTTTGAAGTACCTATCTCCTTTGTAGCGTTGCAATTTTAAATTATTATTGACGTACTTTCCATCATTTATTTCACAGGATATTTTCGACACTATTGAAGAAAATAATTTCAAGTATATTTGTAGTGTAAATCTATCGTAATATACCTTTCCATGAGCCCGGGTCATTATGATGTTATGTATTGTCACAAAGACATGAGTAGGTTTCATATTAGGGCATATTACATAAAAGCCGATTTTTGCGTATGGCCGCGTCTACGTGAAGAAACTACAAGTGCCATTATTTGGTAAATACTTAGTCGGTGCGTGTCGTTTGAATTTAGACGCATTCGTATGCCGCGCAGCGCCCGTCGACAGTTAGTTCCGACGAAGTAGCCGTATCGGCCGGCTCTGAGCGGATTAACAAACTCGCTCGCATAATGGATTAACCCTTTATTGTAATCTAAGAACTTGGATCTCACATCCTCCAAGTTTCCTTGCCGAGTTCACTAGAATCTCTCATAGGATCGCCAAAGATCTCGAAGAATCCCGTGGATGTGTTGTCGATTGTTTTTCCGTTGTCGGTGACGCAGAGCCACCTCGTTGTTATTCCGATTACGTTTATTTTGATCGACATTATTAATTATTCAGTCAATACGTTACACATTATAAAGTAATCAATATATTTTGATACGGTCGAAGGTTGTAAAATAAATTGCAAAAACAAATGTATATATAAAACGTGTAAGTAACGAGAGACAGTTTTGAATTATTAAATTTTTATGGAATGAAATGCTTCGCGTCTTGGTCCCGCGAAACTAATTATCAAATTACGTACAATATACATGTCGACATTAACTCTGCTCGTTTTAATGGTTACATATAAACATCTCGAAACGACGACTCGACTAATTCCACTTATTTAGTTTAGAAGCCGATTCTTGCCTACAAAGCATGAATCAGACCTCGTTCGAGCAGCGAGCTTCTGAATCTTAATATTAGACTATCTCACCGGTAATGTCAAGTGTATATTTACAGCGATGGTCCATCTTGATCGACCGTCTCTTACTCTTAACCGATGCGGAGAAGCGGCTTATAAATAAAACATGAACTACGCCGGAATAAGCTTACGCCGTGAGAAAGTAGCATGTCGATTTCTTTATCTTGCGACGACGACCACGTTCACAGATTATATGATACTGTTGAAAATCTTCTTTACATCGGTGTTTTTTTTAACCGCCTTCGTTTTATAATAATCGAACATGTTTGATGGTAACTATCGGTGCTTTTTACAGATTAATGTTTTACACTGTAGTACAAAAATATTGATTTAGCTACGAGGTCTTCTATGTATGTATCAACCGCTTCCCGTAGCTTTCTGGTAGCTATTAATACGTTCATATTATGAATGAAATTGTTCACGAAGCTGTGTAAATATATACAACAACGCTGTTTTATGGTATAAGTGTATAAAATAAGTGTAATTGTAGCTATTGTGTATTTTAGTAACTTGCCTTACGTTAAGATTTTAGTAAGTTTTTGACTGATTGATTTAATAATCTACGTAATTTATAGTTGTGTTTTTACACTCAGTGCATTTCTCTCGAGTCAATCGCTATTGTTATCGTCGGCTGCACGAGATGGATCAGTTCGAAACGGCGCTTCGTATAAAAACTTTATGTATGAAGACAGTACTCATTATACATATATTTTTTATACAGACAATAATAAGTTTGGTTGTAATATCCCAGATATGCCAATGGATATTTATTGATTGTTAATTATCTAATGATAATTATCCTCTGCGCGTCGCTTCGCCCTAATCCACATGTATCTGAAATAGATGTATGTAATGCAAGTGTGAATTATGTAAAGCGCCCGTTTTAACTGTTCAATCATGATATCTATGGCCTGTATACATAGTTTGTTGTATGAATGAATTTTACCTGTTACGATGTACGGTGGTAAATAAATGAGATTTTAAATTACATTTTTTTTATTTCTTTCACAAACTTTCGTTCGGTTGTTGAGAGTGCGTGGTAGGTAACTCACGCTGATGACTTCGTTTGGTTAATGTTTATTTTCAAACTAAGATTATTTTTATAAAGATTTAGTAACGGATTACCTTTAAAGCATTAGGTTTAATTATAAACGGTTATTTTAAAAGCAAGTGTTTTGTAATAAATACCTGCAAACGAGCGAAAGAAACATGCGAGGAAGGTGATCACCGCCGCTCATGCATATCCTGAAATGGGCAGGTCACAAAGGAACCTGTACCGGCTTTAACTAATACACCAAAACGTAATTATTAAGTGAAAGATGTAATTTTTTTTGGTAATGTTGCAATGAGGCTTATTTGGATGACTCCCCGAGCCATAACTCGACTGCCTGCTTCCCAGTACAGATAAGTAAGCCGGTAATCGCGGGTCACCGACTTGTTTTCACGAATTCTGATTATTTATAACGGCAGAGCACCTCGCTAGAAACGACGTGTTTCGGGTTTTACACGGCATTGCCCCAGAATAACGCTCGTTGAGACTTCTCGGTATTAGCTTCGAGCGTTTCGATTTCGGAAACGCTGATTCTGGGAAAACGCTGGCCTCCGCGCGTGGCCACTCGAGGACGCGGCGATAGGGTTGCTGCACTCGGATTACGTTCAAAGGCCGGAAAAAGTTTAATATTGTACTAAAAATATACGAATAAAAAAAATACTAAAGCATATTCTTAGCTTCAGATATGTAATTTATTTTTATATATTTATCAAATAAATCTACATTTTAACAAACAACAAAATTACTGACTCGACTACAGATACCTAAACAGAGAGAGGTGTGATTAATGGTTATCGCTCCCAATTTATGAGCAACCTCATAATTACAAACTGACGATACGCTATTACTGGAACATAGTGCTTCTCATTCCGACCCAATCGATGCTTGTTCTGGGAAACGGAAAAATAATAAGTCCGTATAAGTAAGAGGCAGATCGTTGTAACTTGTATTAAACATAGCACATGTTTAATAAAGTGATTGCGTTTAAAATAAATGATAAGTGTGCTTTCATCTTAAGTGGTATTCTTCATAAATATACATAGACGTGCACAACTTGAACAGTTAAGTTACTTACTCTTTGTTTTACTGTAGGGTAAGAGGTAGGACAGATATAAGGTTAATGAAATAAATCCATTTCATCGCACCATAAGTAAAACCTATTTACTAAAATCTTATGATATTGTATTTCTTTACCTACTTCAATACCACATGTGACTAGCTTAGATAACTTTTAATGTACAACGTTTTGATTTAATATTAATAACAGTGATTTCGTTCTAAACAGAAGCGTAGATATAATTAAATTGATCTTGATTGATTTATTATTTCTTCGCTTACGATAAGTAAACAACTAGGTATATGGGTACGATTTTAAATTTGCGGAGTGAAGGTCGAGGAGGTCAAATAAAATTTCGATATTGTTTTTCTTTTTATATATAAATCTTTCAATTAATTTGTGTATGCCCTCATAAAAAAATATCTGAAAATTACTTTGAAACTACGTCCTTCATCATCGTTTGTAAATATCTTTTTCCGGAGTTGATTTTTCACGTTTAGGAACATATGACAGTCGCTCGGAGTCTGATCTAAACTAAAGGTGGGTGATTTAAAATATCGAAGGCTACTACGCAGGGCAGCCAGTGCTACACGCCTCTTGTGAACTGGAGGATGGTCGTGCAGAACATGTGACCAAGGTGTGGTCAACCTCCCTCTTTAATTACTTTCAGACTGAAGCGCTGCATTCCTCCGCTATGAAACACCTTTTCTTTTATAATTAATTAACATTATTCTTTCTGAATCCCAAAATATCGTCGCCATGAATTTTCCGGCTGACTTTGGTATCTTAAAATTTATGGGGTCTGGAGTGCTTTTTTATGTTTATTTATTTTGTAAATAAACTTATATAAGTCATGTTTTGCATGTACAACCATTTCAAATAGTGCTTTAACATTGAGGAGAGAAAACGACCAAAGACACAAGACCAAAAATATGTAAATGACATGGATGCTTGGAATAATAGTGCCAAAAGTGATTACGCGCGAGCCACTTAAAACTTACTTTGTAATTAAAAAAAAAAGTGAGCCGTCATGGGACGCATGACAGATGTGAAACATACTATTC
>DWPT01007630.1:0-10683 GCA_018251895.1 Agathymus mariae mariae | reverse complement strand
TATCTAGTTTAAAATATTATTTGTACTTGTAACAGTACACATGTCCAAAGAACAATCAGTGGTACTACTACCACAGTTTATAAATGTAAATTTTATAAATAAAAATTTGTATAAATATATAAATCAGTACCGGCGCCTCCCCACCCGACTAGCGTTGTAAAGAAGTTAGCGAAAAGTCCTGCGACCAGCACGAATAAAACGCGCAGCTCCGTGACGTAGTTGTCTCGTGAGTTTGGCAGGAGTCGAGCCAGGCCGCCCCAGATGACGCCAAGCATGGGACCCACGAGTAACGTGAGAGCTGCCTGCGGAATAGGTTTTACTGTGATCATGGTAATATTATTTTAGGCTGCGATAATTAGGTACTCATGTCAATTATTTATTAAAATGTTCAAACGATTTTTTTGTTGATTCCCTTTGTAATCTTGTGCGACATTCTACCAATCAGAGAAATAATTAAATATTTTAAAAAAGCATACCGTTTGATAAATACATTGGTAAAACTATAAATGCTTAAACTGACTGAAACATTCCTAATATGATATTATGCTCGTGGTGTACCCTGGTAAAAAATTCTACAATCACATATGGCTAATTGATTTTATTTACATATTATATTATAATCAATTATGAGCACCGGTCATCGTTTACCATTCGGTGGTTTCTTTGGCAAGCACACAGATACACAACAGAAACAGCCACTTGACACGATTAATTATATTTATAATTACAGTTATATGCCACTATAGTATTACTATTCGTTCTGTTATTAATGCCATACTTGTAAGTAATCCTATTAAAGGATTATCTTCCTACGGAAAGAAAACTATTTCCAGCCAGATTAAAGATAGAGCAATTTGTTTGACTTGGGCTTAACGACAGATAGTTGAAAGGTGTTTACCGTACTACTGAAATGACGTAATGAGTTTCTGCCGTCTTTGTCGTTCAACACTTTAGCTTGGGTTATTACTACAAGATCGTACCGTATAATGCTGTCTTCAATTTATTACTCTTCTATTGTTGAGTAAGCAAATGTTATCTTTCTCGGTTAAAAAGTTTTACGATCAGATGAGATTTGTACCAGAAACAATAAAAAAATATTTGGAACGTTGAAATTAACATTTAATCGTAATCTGTGCTCTTAATAAAACTGTTACTGTGTCGATAAATCGGGGCAATTAGAGGTGTATATGACTGAGATTTTTTTTTAGTATCAAACCATTGCCACTAACGGATCAGTAAAGGTTCTCCTTAGGTTTATACACAGTAACCGTCACAGAAAAAAATGTTTTATGATTTTAGTTTTTATCAAGTTTTATAAATTTTATATTTACCAAATTTTGCCTTTTTAAGGGGCGGAATTCTTACAAAACTGTGGAAAATAACACTCAAAACATTATTAACACACTTTTTAATAAACCTAGTATCTTTGATCTTCTTTTGTAATAGGTAAATTACTAGAAATAATAGGATTCTATATGTTGTACTCAAAATATAAAACACAAACATGTTAATATTACTTTAATCCCAATTAGTAATATCCACGTATGCTGATAACAAACAAACAGGTATACAACAAGTCCACCAGAGTAAGTTTAGAACATATGCCCATTGTTTTTATTGTGAAACAATTATTTTAAATTATTTTTATTTGTTTACTTTAAAAATTGATAATACTAATTTCTTAAATAAGACAAAACCATCTTACACTTTCGTATTGTTGGATGTATCATGAAGCGATTATATCAAAAGATTATGATGACGCTGAGACATCATCAGTCGACACCGTACTGACCCTAAGCTGCCTCATTAACTATATTGTTTATCAACTTTAACCGGATAATTTTCTAAAGATGCACTAGAAACACATTTTTCAACTCTTCGAAGATAGTGTTATCAACTAGGGTTTTACAAGTAAAATTTGTCCCATACATTATTAAAATAACTGCTTCAATTCACAGGCAATTTTTAACAAAAGTACGCTGCAGCCTGACTGCATTACAACTATTTCGTAATGTTCCACGTTTTAAACTTGTCTCCAGTTCCACGGAATAGTTTGCAATTACAAATAGAGAGAGTGACACTGTTGGAGACCGGATGTTCTTATGAGACTGTAGTGAGAGGTCGAGTAAAGTGCTGAGTAGTGTTTCATTATGTTAAATGACATAAGTCAATACAAAATGTTTTGGCGTCGTCTATTTGTTAAAAAATTAAGTAAGTTACGTAGCTTCACATTCTTTTAAAATACTTATGGTGGTCACCGTGGCCTCTGGACATGGGCAATACCAGATAAATCATCAATGCATCGGCGACACTGGATTTTTCGATTTCTCGATATCGGAAATAGGATTGGTTGTAACCAATATCCGTAAGTATATTCATAAGTTGCAAAGGCCACTTAATACCAACTGTAATATGTACAATTTTCATAATTCATTATTTTTAACCCCTCAAAGTTGAATAAACATATTCAAAGCAAATGATATTTTAAAGTTTATGTGTATAAAGTAAAGTTTAAAAAAAAATATATATATGATGATTCAGTCAATAGCATAATGGATTGGCTCTACGAGTTTTACTGAAAATACATATAATTTGTTCAAAAATTGTTCGTTCATTTTATTTACAGTTACGAGATAGCCATATTGTCCTTTTGAATCATTAAATATTTTCATACAGTATTTTCTCTAATGACCCGTGTAAAAAATTAAGTCGTATAAATCATCAAGTTCAAAGGAAGAGAGTACAGTAAGAGCAAAAGAGTGCGCAAGTTATGAAACGTTGGCAGCGCGTCCGAGCTGTTTGACAGTCAACGAGCACACTACGTAATTACTGACACCAATAAGTGTTATGATATGAATCAAACTGACCAACCACCACTTAACTTTGCACCTACGTCTCGCCACTATCCTACATAGGAACATACTCAAAATACTAACAATACGGTACTTTCGACGCGTCAGCAAGATTATTCAGCGAGCTATAATAAACGAGGGGAGCGTCGGACGACATAGAAAGACGTAAAAGAAGACCTTTTGTAATTTGTGGTACAGTTTAAGCTAATAATGACCTTGCCACTGTAGAAAAATCGGTCGCATTTATTTTTATAGCAACCCAATTTTACATCGGAGCGTATTAACGCCTCACTATCATTACCCCGTGTGGTACATGTCTGTAACAAGACGCAACAAAAATATACACATCATCGTCTTTTTAAGAAAAACGAAACAATTCAAAGATCGTTGTAAGTTGGTATGATACAGAACGCTTAAAATTGTGTATCAAAGCTAATTTTCGCACTTACTAAACACAAGTGGAACAACATATAAAGCTCAATCATCGTTAACGTCTTGGACCTTCGTGATATCTAAGCGAGGTAAAATGGTATTTAAGGTATATGGAATGTATAGTAATTGGTAAAGTAAATGAACATATGTTGGTAAGTGCCTGATAATAATTTATTCATTTATCTATTATAATCAATGTGTTCAGGGTTTTTTGCAGACTACTTTCACTCAGTATTTAGTAGACCACCTAAACTTGATCTAGACAAAGCCAGTAAAATATGTGGGAAAGGTTATTTTGCGCTGGTCTATGTTCGCTTAGTAATCTATGCGGATATGGTTTTTGCGTTAAAATAAACATAAACCAAAGCGTTCAATGGGACCAGATGGCATTCCTCCATATATTGTTAGAGATGACCGGGCAGCGTTTGCACAACCTTTGCTAATAATGTTTAACTTACTTATGTTGCAGTTATCGTGATGTTTGGTAAAAATTTGGCGAGTAACCCCGGTTCCAAAGAATAAATAAATAAGTCTTCATAGAATATAAATAATTACAGGCTGATAGCCGTGTTGTTAGTTTGCGAGTTATTGAATCTGTGTTATGTCAAAAGATCAAAATTCGAACACAGAGTCTCCTTAGAAATCCAAGCATAGATTTAGGGTTGGTCGATCTACTATTACTAATTTAATATATTTTTGGTCGTATACTAAATATGGTAGTGGATGGTGGTGCTTAAGTAGACACCGTTTCCTTTGAAATTCGTAATGTCGTGCTTCTCCACAAATTTGTGATTGCCGGAATTACTTCCTCATTACTGAAATGATTGCCGTGCTACCTCCATAATTTAAGGCAATATGTATGTATAACGGATATGTCTCAAAATCGTATCATTTGTTTTCGAGGATCGATCAGGGTTCGATCCTGGGACCCCTAGAATTTTTTATTTTATAAATGATTTGCCGGATGTGGTGAGTACGGCTGTGTGTCTGTTATTTGTAGGCGATTACAAATCACGTCCTTGGGTGGTAGGCGAAATATGCTGATTTTCAATGAAAGCAAGTATTGTACTTTGTGCGAAAGCAGAATATAATAGAATTTAATTACAACTTTGGTAATGTGGTATTATCGCGCAACTCCTTTATGAAAAACCTTGGTTTCTTGATACGGGTGATTCATTTTTTTGGTACTATATTGTTGACATAAGCGCAAAGGTTTATAGATCCTTGGAGTTTTATTGTTTGACAAACATTACCGTAGAAGTATTACTGCTATTAAATTGCTGCATAATTATTTTATTAGAAGCAGACTCGAAACTAAAGCTGTTATCTGGAGTCCACATAAAGCAAAATTTAAGCTTATGTTAGAGAATTTCAAAAATAAATTCAAGAGATTGTTGTGTTTTTGGCAGTATTGTTATTTCGAACTCGCTTGCATATCCATTTTTCTATTTAGATTGCTAGGATACAACAACTTGAACATAGAGGCATCATCGCTTCAACAGAATATTTTGTCAAATATATAGGAAATTAATGTGCTAGAATTGATAGCATTTTAATATCCCGGATAAATATCTTGTGGTGCGATGACGCAAACTGTTCGCCGCATCTGGGTTCAAGCTGATTCATGTAAAAGAATCCCCGTTGGTCCGAATGCTGACCCTGCTCAACGGTTTCGTGGCTTGTCATCTTGACGTTGATGTATTTTATACAACGATTGCTGCGTTTCGCTGGGCAGCAGGTGAATACATTAAAACCTTGACAAGCACCTTGGAGTAATTATTTCGTAACGTTTGTAATATATATAATAAAATATTATTTACTATGGGGGGAGAATCGTGGGTGTCGTTTATAATTTGTTTATTTTTGTTGCTATCGACCTTAATTTCTTCGAAATGATTTTTTAAAGTATTTTTTAATATACAATAGATATTCATTTTTTTTGTTACAAGGCAGTTTACTGAGTTTTATTGTATTACGTAACATATGAATTGTAGAGTTTTAAGATGTAGAATTGATAAGTATTAATGCAGCGCTGCTACGTCCACATACAATTGTAGGTTGAAAGGCGGCAGACGTCTTTCTATAATGTGAATATGAAATATCAATTTCTTATAAAAAAAAAATTGGTAATCAGTCTGTTTCAGTTATTCAATCAGTTTCATGTTACGTCAAATGAAAACCACACCTACAGAAGCCGCTGTAGTCGTCATCTTAATCAAGCAAGGGTTATCTCAGCGTACTATCGCTTGATAGCTGCATCTGAGCCAGTCTTATATCTCGAAGGTGTGGAATAGGTTCAGGGAGACTGGAAAAATAGTCCGGAAACCAAGATCTGGTTGACAGCGATGTACTTCAGCGAGAGGTGATCAATTTATTGTCACCATTTCCCTCCGAAATAGACTCCTGACCGGCAAGAACGTCCAGCAGCAGCTCAGAGAAATTCGAGGGACGACTGTCAGCAAATGGACAGTGAGGCGAAGAGTGGCAAGAAATCTCAGGATTCCATCACGAAACACGATCGGTCATATATATATCGACGTGTGTGTGTGTAATATAGTTATAATATAATTTTAGTATAAAAATTTTTTCTACTTCAAATATTATCTGGCATATTATTCCTTCTACACTATCATCATCTAAGATAATTTTAGAGTCAACCTGTCGATAAATATCTAAAGTTTACTAATAAATAAAGCGCTACCAAAGGCTAAAGCGTTAAGTTGACAAAGCTGTTGTGTTGGCAATTGTATCGTTGTTTAGCGTGGAGGGCGTTTTAAGCAATTTATCAGTTTAGCAAGTTCATTTTAATGTATATGTTTAGAAAATAATCAATGTGAACATCTGTCTCGTTAATTGTAATTAATAGAATGGAATTACTATTTTTTTTTATATATTAATTAATATCCTTTATTGTCTGACACAATTCCCATCAGTGGCAACGGTACGAGTATGTACAGTACAAAGAATGGGAACATGAACGTGGGTATACTTAATTATGCGTTTTTATGTTAAATCATATAAATATGCATGCTATTTGTTGTTTACAATTTAATAAAGTGTTATAGTTAACTATATATTACTTTATATATATATATTAAAGACTTCGTCTTTCTCATAAGCACGATGCATTACGCCAAGCCTGTATTAGGCTGTATTAGCAAGTACACTCTGGCTCATAAACTACTTTTGTGCAAAAAATCGCAGTCATTCCGTTGGTCCGTTGCGACGTAAAAGAAATAAAGGTTAAAAAATACTGACATTTATAATGTTATTACTACAATGGTACCCTAGTGGTTTGAACATCAGGGTTTGAGGACATTGTGAAACGTACATAGCTAAGAGTTCTCCACAACGTTCTCAAAGGTACCTAAGTAAAATCTACCAACCCGAAACTGTGAGCCTAGCAGTGAGATATTTATGGGTTGTAATGATGAATGATGATGAGGTAGGACCTCAATCTATATAAAGTACAATTTTTTACTTATATAGAACTTTTTTACGTCAATAGTTGATGAACGAGCAAATAGTCATAGCCTCTCTTGGATTTACGTATCCTCAAAGATACTTCTAAAGCATGCCGGTAAAAAAAAGGTGGAGATGCCGCTTTTTTACCTCGTTTAAATTTTGTTTATCATTTCCAAGTAAAGAAATTCTATGTGAAACGTTTGTAACTTAAACAAAAAACTATTCTCTAAAATATTTTAGGGTTTTATGCTGCCACAAAAAATAAGAACAGCGCATAATACTTACCTTAGTGTATCGATAGATGTCGTTCGTTTCGTAAAACATGAAGCTGTAGATGACACCGTATACGCCGACGCTCAGGGCAGTGTCAATGCCACCCGCAGTGCAAATTAGCTGCGGCCAGTTCTGTTTGTTATTGCTGTTACTCTGTTTTTGAACAGCTGCGATTATTACCGGACACGAGACGGACGAGTAAATGGTAGCTAGCAAAAATCCTGAAACATTTTAATTCACATCATCATTGGAATTGATGACTATTCTTCTAATATGCTCTGATCTCCTTTCTCATTGAGAAGTTCGACGTGTGGAGGTTTCATGCTGACAAGTATTAGCAGACCTACAAACGTTCTTAAACATTATGGAGAAATCTGAAGTACGTGGGTGTGGAAAAATTCGTGATATGCGCACTAATCGAATAAAAAAGATGATGGGTAATACATAGATGATAGAAATTCACAAGTAATGAAGAGAATTTGAGGTCATTTCGGTTTGCAATTAAAACGGAACAGTTGATTTGCTATTTTTGCAAGCCCTGTTCAAGGACGCTTTGATAAACAAAACGACATAGATGAGCGCGTTGAAAATTTCTAAGCAAACGGTGTAAAGAATGTAGTGCCAATTGTGGGTCACCAGGGAGGATCTAGAGAGACTTAAAACTAATCAACTAACTAATCAACTAACTAATCAACTAACTAATCAACTAACTAATCAACTAACTAATCAACTAACTAATCAACTAACTAATCAACTGAATTAAGGATTTTAATAATGAATAAGGGTTTTATGTAAACGATAGCATAATTGTAAATTTATAAAAACTATTGTTCTAAAAATTTGAATGGGTAGTGGTTTGCATATCTGTTTTAGCACGGTGGTCATAGTTTGAAAAGTTATGTCTCTATTATAATTAAATTAAGTATCTCGGGTGAACTTGTATACCAAAATCCGTAGTAAGTCTAATTTAGCTATTGTAATGCCCTTACCGACAATCAGTGGGAAATACATGAGTAGTGATGAAGAGTTTAAAAATGTTTATTTTTAAAAGTTTCAAAATGTTATTAAGAGTTTAAAAGAGTTTAAAAATCTTCATTGTTCAACAAACAATTTTACCATTCAATGCGATCATAATAAGTTCGTAAAAATAAAACAGCGTTTCAAGTGTAAAACTGCACTGCTGTCTGTGTTGATAGAAACAGCTAAAGCTGTGACAGTTCATGAATGCTGGATTTACGATTTATTATTTACGATACGATATTACCTATTTACGAGCCTTACTTCTGTGCAATTGTGTGCATTTCAAAAGTTGATTTTCTGTTTTATTCAAATCTCGCCGCTCATACAAACTAGTAGCTGTAAGGAAATGGAAATTTGTTTCTGTGACCAACGTTAGTTTAACAAATAAACTACGTATTTACTATACTACATCTCATTAGGGGACCGGTTAGTCAAAAGAACATGGGTTAATGTAGAAAATGTTCCAGGGATATTTGCGAATAAATCCTTTGAGAGAATCGGGTATGTAATTACTGGGTAGAAGATATGTGAAAGCGTCTCAACAAAGACCGATTTCGGTCTCTCCCGAATATAGCTTTGGCGCCTCTTGACTTTCTAGCACGTCATGCGGCGAAAATGCATTCAGATCTTTGGAATACGAATTCCATAGTTGAACTTATTGAATTGGCTTTGTACCGCACATATATCGCGCCCCATTGTGTTGTGCATTCGTGACAAATTTTATTTTATTACATTTCAGTTTCGAAGCGCTCTTTTGAGTCCGCATATTTATGTTAACGTTTTTTAAAACTTTTCAATCTCGCTTTACGTTTAAGCTCTGTGAGTTCTTGTTTTTAAATGTATTTTCAATTTATACCAAATAAAAAAGATTTGTGTGACACTGTGATTTTACCTTGGCTACTAAATAAGACTACATTTATTTTAATACTAAATTTAATTTACTGGTGAAATTAGTGTTAACTATTTATTTAAATTTTACATATGTACGTTTTCATAAACATGGCAGGAAAGACCCAATGCGTTGATTTACATACTACGGATTGAATGTATTCGCTGGCAGTTCTGTGAAATACAGCAGGTTCGGAAAAAAATAGTCCAAATTAGGACTGTAAACCTGTAACCCATTAAGTAAGGTCAAGGCTCGAAGCAAAGGCGACTCACTCATCATAACTAAGCGACAGTTTGGCACAAAGAACAATTTGCGTCTGCGAGAATAAATGTAATTATCAGGAACATACAATGGTATTAGTTCCAACGAAGGGTAGAAGATAAATATAATAATATCTTCTAATTAATTCAAAAAAATATTTTATCAAAGATATTGCACGTCTCACTTCAAAGGAAATCATATCCTGTCATTCCAAGCACAATGTTATGTTTTATTTATAATATAAATAAAAATATTCGTTATTTTACTGATCTTTTTACAGTGATAATATTTAATATGGAACCCATGTGACGACCCCGTACTGAGCTGCCTGCCAAGCGAGAGGTCCCGGGTTCGATTCGCGGCCGGGACAGACATTTATGTGACAGATAAATGTTTGTTCTCGTGTCATGGGTGTTTGAAATGCTACCCGCAACACAGGGTATCCTACAGCGGGGGTGTGAGTGTGTAAGCGTTTATGTTTATGTACATTAGCTGTAGCTGAGATTATGTGTGATCATGCATTAATGAAGTCCCAGATGATGAACGATGCTAACGCTGAATTTGAGGTAATATCAATATAAGCTACAAAATAATGCAGATACGCCTTGTTATATTTAATATAAACAAATGTACACCGAAGTAACACCCGAGCATTTGTTTGTTTATTTTTGACTCTCATTGTTTAAAGTTAGTTAAACCAGGAGTTAAGTTTTATAATTACGTTTTATGTTATTCCAATACTTCATACTTGATTTTTACGTGCACAAATCGTAATCAAACCCTGACTTGTATCTTTTTTTTTAATTTTTATTAAAATTTTATGGTGCAAAAGTAAAATGATGATATATATTTTTTAATAATGACGTATTCATAAATTAATTCAAATAAATATTAATTGTTTTTAAATAAACATTAACTTAATTGTCAACTTTGAAATATTTATTCTTGAAAAGCGTATGAAATAAACAATTGAAAAACTGCAAAAAAGGAGGAGATGCTATGCATGTATGTATTTTTTATGTATGTACCAGCATAACTTCGTTGGTTATGAACCGACTTTGATTATTCTCCTTTAGGGTATACGGAGTATAAAAAAATATCGCAACAGTTAGTAGTTTGGTTTATGAAGCCAAATTATAATTTATCATAATACCAAATTTTATAAAATCGGACCATTCGTTGTAGTGTTATTGAGACAGACAGTCGGACAAACATTTTGAATATATCGTGTTCTTATCTATATACCTAACATGAAGCAACTACTCTTTCGAAAAAACATTCCATGTACAGATCTTTTTGGCTGTTTTATTATATGTATAGATGTTACAAATATATGATTAATTTATAATTAATAATAATTATATCAATTAAGAAATTATACACTTACAATAAAATTGTACTATCATCATTATTAAACAAAACATCATTTTGTATTATGAAATTTTATCGGTTAATGATTATATAGTTGAAGAAATAGAAAACTAAAGCCCC